>CAJUYH010000608.1:79250-127295 GCA_910591685.1 Galerucella tenella
TTTTTTTTTTCTTTTTTTTTTTTAATGTATTTATATCCGTTCAAATTGTGTGCACCGTTATCACTTTTAGATGACGAGAATAATCGAAATGAATTGGTGCTACTACCGATTGTAATGTGTGTGAATACGATATCCTTAATCAAAGACATTGATTAACTACTTATATTGAGTATATATTGTGACGTTATTTCCAGTTGTTTTAATAATGGAAATGCGTTCAAAGGAAAAAAAAACACTGTCATTAATTAACAAACTTGGAACAATTTTATCTTTGTTTTTCTTTTTATAATCATTAATTTCATTATTACCGATATTGAATGAACAGTTCTAATTATTGATATAACGAGTCGTGTGAAAGCATGTTTTACCTACTTTTTTCATCTAACATTGCCAGCACAACACAGTAAAACAAGACCAAAAGATTCGCGATAAAATCATAATAGTGAATCACTGCATTCGGTAAAAATGAAATATCGCCCCAGTGAAATTTTGCAATTTCAGAATTTTAATATTGTCTTGATGGAAAAAGACAAAGATTTTTTTTATTCAAATCTTTTACTTCGAGCTTCCATTTATTTATTTTTATTCATACATTTAACAAAACTCCACAGTCAAAACAATCTTCCAATTTCAAAGTCATTATAAACATCATTTATACACACACACACATTTGTAAAGTATGATGAAATATAAATTGAGCAATTATCACAATGGGAAAGTTATCATACAAGGAGCAAAAAAACGAAATAACAACAAATAATCTCCAGTTGTTTTTATTACATTCGTACAATATTATTTAACAAATATGATTACTATATGTATCTATATCACTACAAAACGTTGATATATGTTCCTGTACCTTGCTAATTAGTTGACTTTATATTCTACTGTTCTTACGTTTATTATTATTATTATTATTATTATTATTATTATTATTATTATTGATAAATACCTATCCTCATTAATATTAACTACTGTAAATGAAAATTGTCAAACGAAAAAGTAATAATAATGATGCAGCGATTTTCACCAGATTTGCATGAATTTCTGTGTTTTTGTCATCATGTAAACCCATAAACAATTTCTCTTTTATTTTTATTTAAGGAATAACGCTACGATATATACTTTGGTCGGTACTAATCTTTTGATAATCATCATGACTAAATTTGTTACGGAAACACACATAATATAATGAAATGTGTATTACATCGGTTGAATGAAATGATTTGAAAGTTCTAACACAATTTTGTATTTAAATTCCATGTAAATGGCGCGAAAAAAAGCGCCAGCTCGTAGCGCAATTGGGTATTAAATAACACAAATTCACCGTAGACGTATTTTCTTTGTTTGTTTTGTCAACTTTCATGTATATTTATGCGTCGCATTGTGATGATAATATTTTAAAATAGAAATTGAATAATTGGTGTGTTAAATTTTGAGAAAAATATTTAATTGATAAATTGGTCTATTTACATGTGAACCAAATCGCCAATGGTAAGTTAACTATTAATGACATGTATATATATTTGTTGTACGTCATTGAACATGGCAAATATCATCATTGATAGTTTTACATATTGAATACATATCAGTGTATATATTTCATTTGTCAACAGTGTAATGGCACACACCAATGAAGAAGCCATCACGATGAATGTGAACGAGCAGAATGACGAGGATAATTCGTCATTGGAGGAATGGACACTGCTTGATAAAGCATCGAATGACAGTATTAGAAAGGATGTCAATCGTCGAAAGATTTATCCAGCTGCTGAAGTAGTTCGCGAGGTTGATATTGAACATTGACATGGGTTTTTTTTTTTTTTTTTTCATAAATACATTCAATTATGATTTCTTTTTACTAATCATATTTATATATATATATATATATATTATCGTGCAATACATTAACAAGGCTATTCAAGAGCTGGAACAGTCAACGTTAGCGGAAACCAAGGAAGAGAATGATGATGATATAAATAGAATTGCGTCTTTTGTTGGTCGAGATGAAGATTCGGATGGAGTTTCTGTGATAAGTGAAAATGATAAACAAAATGACGAGTCCCATATCAGCAATAACCCAACAATCATTCATTCTGTTGACAATGTTATCGGGCCGGTGATTATTTATTTATTTCATTCATTTTTTCATTACTGGAGTGGTAAAAATACAAATATTATTTCTATATATATTTGGTGACGTTTTTTACAGGTCGAGACATTTATTTGTATTATCGTTGCATGTTCACTGGCAGCGGTAATTGGATTTGGCGTTGGGTGCATTATTGGCAATAGGAAAACCCAATTGTCCGCAAACGATATTAATTTTGGACATGCTAAAAGTACAGAATGTATTCAACGTAGTGAGCAATTGAGCAAGAAAACTTATGTGCCTGATATTACTATTGAATCCGAAGGAGTTTGGCAAAAGCCGAAAGCGGTTTTGGAACAATTGTCGCAAGATGATCACTTTATAAATGTTCATAAGAATGCTGAGTTGGGGAAGGTTGGATCACTTCGAGAAATTTTAGGAAAAATCGAAGTATCTCATGATATATTGTGTTCTATGATTGATAACACTCATAAATCGCCCGAGTCGAATGAATATATTAGTCTGTGTGCTGAGCCATTATCAATTATGAATTTAATCGATTTGAAAGATAATATGCAAAATGTTATTAACGATATTGGATTTATTGGGGATTCTTCTAATAAATGGTTTATATAGATAGGAAATGTTTTATATAGAATAGACAAGTATTATTTTAGTTTATATCTTATAATTATTTCATATTTTGATTAGGTTTTTGGAGAACATGGAGTCCAACTTGAAAAATATTTCTCTATCATTATTCAACGATTTATCGAAGACTATAAAAGAATCTGTAACGAAAACTGAACGTAAATTAAGTAAGATGCGACGTAAATTGAATCGAAGACTCTGTCTTATTCGAAACACTGTTGGAAACGATGAAAAAATTGAAGAAACATTGAATAAATATAATTTACCGCAAAAAAGTTGCCAAAACCAAAAATTTACGCGTGACGTCGAATCGGCGCCTGATGTACAACGAAATGTCGAGAATAAAAATAAGTATATGGAGAAAGATATTCATACGTATCCTATTGGGCCAGAAGTAAAGGTTGTTGTGGATAAAGAGAAATCAAAAGTACAAGTGGGATATTCTAAAAAAGACCATCGGAAAAAGGAAAAGATGGAGAAAGACGAGCCAGACAAGTTTTATAAATCAAAGAGAGATCATAAGTCGCGAAAGGATTTTTCCAAGGGCGATTTTACATCTGAAAGAGATACAGTTGTTTTACACAAAGATAAAATGCAACGAATTCATCGTCCCATTGTTGCCGCAACGAATGTTGAGAAAAATTCTCCAAATGATAAAAGCGACACTGAGGCATTTTGTGATTCTAATTTATGTTCGAAGCAACGTGCTCTTGAAAAAAAAAATTCTCGCGATGAAACATATGAAAACTGGCAGTTCAAAAGGTGTATGAGACGAATTTTTCCATATTCCTATGGATATATATGTACACATATTTAAAATTGATTGTCATTATTTATTGCAGATCTGAAGGACGTTTCAATTGGCGCGAAGAGAAACAAGTTGTGCGCGATGAATATGAACCGTCATGGGTCGATAAACGCGCCAAGGGTCGCAAAAATGCCCGACAGATTTATTAAGTTTCCAAATATAAATATATATCTATATATATACATATATAGGTTTCAATAACTCCACTGTAAAGTCAACATGCATGTGATAAAATTAATGAAATTTTTTGGTTTGTGTGAAAAAAAAAAACGTTTAAATAAATCACATGTTTTCATTTAAAGTTGACTTTTGTTACAAATATTCTCTCTATTATCAGTGTCCCGTTATTTTCATTTACTCTAGACCGATATTTTTGTAAAAAGAAAGAACCTCACTAAAGTTATGCAAAAAATCGATTTATTAAAATATAGTCATTTCAGTGAAAGAGTTTAGTTTTTTTTTACCCTGTCTGAGTACATATCATTTTCGCTATTCATAATTTGTATTCAATTGACTCGCTGTGTGCGCGATATTGAACAGTTTATTTCAATTACGAAACGGATCACAAATTTCTTTTATTTCTTCATTTTCCAATGACATTTTACATTTTATTCACAAGAATTTCAATTCAATACTATAAATAATTTTTTTCCATAATAGTATACTGAAAATAAACTGAGCGCAAAAATATTTTACACACGAATCGATTGGTAATCGATCAAAATATCGATAATAATGATAAAAAATAAAAATAAATATTGCATCTGCCATTTCGGCTAGGTCAATTATTTATTCAGTTGTTTATGTCTCATAAACATTATATTTATATGAATGGCACGACGTAATCCAGATACCATATTTCATATTGTAAATGTCAATATTGAAAATGTCCTCCAGGTATTTGTTTCCATGTAAATAATTCTTTAAAAAATGAATGAATATTTCATTGTGATTTCATTTTGAGAATGATTGTTAGAGTGGTCTCGCTGACATGCAAAAATTGCATCAAGACGGAAAAATGTCCGACGAAGCTTTTGTCTTTTTGCGCTATATGACATTTTTAGTGAGTCATATGATTGATCGCACTCGAACATCTGCCGCAAAAGAAGAAATAGCACAACTGCATTACCGTACATTGTCGCACGTAAATAGCAAGATACAAATGGAAATATCAAGTAACTGTTGTCTCATAAATGATCTTGTAGACAAAATGAATTAATAATTAATTTGATATGATTTTGTTGCAATTTTTGATAGCTCTATCGAGAACTCTACAGTCTCAGCGGAATGTACATCAACAAAATGAAGAGCGAATAAACTCTCATCATCGAAAAAATCTTCAATTAGTTGATGAAATAGAGAGGAAATGTTGTAAAGATACTGGAGAATTATCAATAAAATTTGAACGTATGCAAATTAATGAATATAAACATTCGAAAGAGATGCAAAATGATTTAAATCAAATGTACAATATTGCACAAAATAAAATGCAGAATTTATTAATGACCAATGAACGTATGGAGAAAGATATTTATTCAAAAAAGTAACAAGGATTTGTTTAAAAAATAATTTAACATATTTGTAGTAAAGATATTGGAAAACATATATGTATTGAATTTAGGTTCAAAGTAACGTCACAATATTTATCATTAATGAATCGTTATGATACCGAGATAGGTGATAGACAAACAATTATTGCCAATTTAAAATGTGAATTCGATATTTTGAGCAAGGAACGTCATCAATTAGAGGCAAATATAAACAATAAAATTTTTAATTTACAATAAATAATTTTTGGGTATTGCAGGATGCAATTGACAAACAGACAGATGCATTCAACTCGTGTATTTATGCAATTGACGCAACAAAAATGAAAGAATTCACAGCTCTTATGGAATTATTCCGGGCAACGCATGCCGCGAAAACAATTCAAAGATGGTGGCGATCGATAATGGACAAACGAAAGGATATGAAGAAACGCAAGACCAAAAAGAAAAAAAAGAAGAAGAAGCGTCAAAAACATTCACCATAACTGTATATTTTACCTTTCATTTCTGTTTTTTTTTTCTCAATATTTTGTCCACAATCAAATGCACTCATTCGTCTTCCAGTATACATTTCTCCACCAATTCACGTAAATTTGGATTCTCCATTGCAGCGGCAATACGCTCTTTGTCATTAATCTGCTTATTAACTGCAACAGGAAAATACCAGAATGTAAATAACAAATTGAAAGTGTACAAATAGATAAAATTCTTCTTATCATTTGATAATGAAATTCATACTTTCTTCTTCTGTCGCATGAGCACCTTGCTTTATATAAATATCCAGTTTAAAAAGCATCACTAAATTCCGCTCCAACTTAACTCTAATACACAATCCAATAAGAGTTGCCAATGAACAATGTGGAACCGTTGGATTAAATTCTACTCGGATAACATAGGTGCCATTTGGCGTTGGTTGACAAATATTTACACATTCCTCATAAACAACATCTAACTGCTCCAGTGTTTGTGGCTTCTCTGGATCTTTTATTGTTCTCAGCAAATCTAAAAATCATTTTTTATCATGAGGTTCGATAAAAAAAAAATCGATTCATAAAATGAATCATCGTCGAAATTAAAAATATTTATTCAAGTGTAAAATTGTACAATCTGAAAGTAAATACGCTTACCATAAACAGATTCCTTGAGTTCTACTTCATCTTGCTCTGTTACTTTGCATCGAACATTTGTATTGAAATCTTGCA
Source organism: Galerucella tenella (assembly GCA_910591685.1). NCBI lineage: Eukaryota > Metazoa > Arthropoda > Insecta > Coleoptera > Chrysomelidae > Galerucella > Galerucella tenella. Next base: position 85,551 of record CAJUYH010000608.1, read on the forward strand.
TGGTATTCATGGCACGATCAGGCAAAATGCCATCTTTTATTTTATTACCAATCGATAATTTACGTAATAGTGACAACATATCTTTACTCAAGATCTTTGTGAAATCTCTATTAATATCTATAGATTAATAATTATGTTTGAAAATGAGATGGCACATATCCCAGTAATCACTATTTATATAGGCAAACTCCACATTCGATATTTGATTGATTATTCAAATCAATATTACCATTATAATATTCAAGTCACCAATGTATGAATTAATAATTAATTAGACCGTATATATATATATATATATGTATGGAACATGACGCAAAGTTTGATGTCTCTTGGAATTCGATAATGAAAATAAATTAACATAGTGATTAAAAACAATAAGGTTAGAATTTCCCAATGTATGTACCAATTTATACGTTTATAAACAGCCGACCTCTGCTACCTCTGTTGACAAAATATTGCAGTAGATCATACACACGTGTTGTCAGACTGTCTTCCACTTATCACACTCCTTACGTAGAAAAATTGTATACAGCCAAATGTTCGTTAAGGAGACAACGATTATTTTTTCCACTATCGTAAGATACCAGTTTACCAACCAACGTCATCCACTCAATAATTGTTGTAAAATTATAGCCGTTGATATACAATGGCCGGATATTACTTGAAACTATATTTACTTATATAATGTGATATTGTTTTATATTTTTTCCTTTTTTTTTTTTTCATTATATATTGCTTATATTATTTACTTTATTCAGACAAATACGTTGTGCTGCAACAGATTAAAAGTATGTTGGTACGAAGCAATGGATTGTCAAAAATATTCCAGAGATATTTATCTGTGGCGTCTTCTATACAACCAAACACATCGTTGCGGGTGAGATTAATATAAATATGTATACATTTATATTTAAATATAATATTAATATTTCAACTTTCTCATTTTGTATGATGGTTATGGCATGATGACGTGCGGTAAATGTTGATGTTGCAGATTGAAGAGTTGAGACAACGCCTTAAAAATGATAAAACACAAGAAATACTCACTGATTCATTTGGACGTAATCATACTTATCTTCGAATTTCATTAACTGAACGTTGCAATCTTCGATGTAAGTATTGAAATAATTCTTTCAATCAATTATTTATTATCAATAATATATGAAATTTATTTAGGTTTGTACTGTATGCCAGCGGATGGTGTCCAATTAACTAAAAATGATAAATTATTGAATACTGATGAAATAATGCGTATTGCAAAACTTTTTGTTAAGCATGGAGTTAAAAAAGTGAGATTAACTGGCGGTGAACCAACAATTCGTAAAGATATTGTGGATATTATTGGTATTATTTGTGTTACAGCCAAAGTTTACATACAAAAAACGTTTTTATCATCATATAAATTATACCTGTCTATTAATATTGCAGGAGAATTAAGAGCTTTGGAGTCTTTAGAGAGCATTGGAATGACAACAAATGGTTTAACGTTGACTCGTCAGTTGCCAGCGCTTCAAAGAGCCGGTTTAGATGCGCTAAATATTTCTCTAGATACTCTCAAGAAAGATCGCTTTGAACAATTCACTCGGCGACAAGGATGGAGTCGAGTTATTAGTGCAATTGATCTCGCAGTTCAACTTGGATACGATCCAGTGAAGGTTTTATTTTATTGTCATATCATTTTTTTTCACTCGCATAGTCTCGCATTCATTCGATTCTATCAATATATATATATATATATATATATACACTGATAATGAGTATATAAATATATATTTTAATTAGATTAACTGCGTAATGATGAGAGGCTTTAATGACGATGAGTTGATAGATTTTGTCCGATTAACTGAGAAGAGAGCAATTGATGTACGATTTATCGAATATATGCCGTTTTCGGGCAATCAATGGGAGGAAAATAAAATGATATCATTCAAGGAAATGACAAATATAATTGCAAAGGAATTTCCAAATTTTCAACAAATAGAAACATCATCAAATTCAACGTCGAAGGTTTACAGTGATTGAGTGGCGTTTAATTTAATTATGTGAATTATTAATAAATATATTTGAATAAAAATATTTACAGGCATTTGCAGTACCTGGATTTGTAGGACAGGTTGGTTTTATAACGTCAATGAGCGAGCACTTTTGTCATTCCTGTAATAGATTGCGAATCACTGCCGATGGCAATTTAAAAGTTTGCCTGTTTGAAGGTAAAAGTGAAATTTCTTTGAGAGATGCAATGAGAAATGGAGCTTCTGACGATGCATTAGAGGATATTATTGGCCGAGCTGTGTTTAAAAAGAAGAAACAACATGCTGGTAAGTGAAAATGAACATTATTTCATTAATTAATTAGAATTAATTGGAATTACGAGAAAAAATGTCAAAGGGCAAATTTTACATTCATCAAATACACATATTATTATTATTTAAAAGTCTCGTGACGTTTCAGGAATGTCCAATCTGAGAGAAATGGAAAATAGACCCATGATCTTAATCGGCGGTTGATGTTTCGCATTATATCATCATTTCTTGCAGGTAATTGGCGAGGATTACACGCAACATTTAACAATTATAGCGTCTATGGAAATATATCATCGTATTATAAAGTGAGAGAGTATTCTACACTCTCACACGTAGATAAAAATGGCAAAGCGACAATGGTGGATGTTAGTAACAAAAAATGGAGTGATCGCTGTGCCCGAGCCCGAGGAATTGTGCAAATAGGCGCGATAGCGAGCAAACTTATCGCTGAGAATAATATGAAAAAAGGTGATGTTCTACTTGTTGCCCAACTCGCGGGAATAATTGCAGCTAAAAGAACATCAGAATTAATCCCCTTGTGTCATCCATTGGCGCTTACACATGTGGAAGTTGTCCTAACACTCAATAAAACACATCACAATGTGGTAATCACTTCTGAGGTGAGATGTAGCGGAAAAACCGGCGTAGAAATTGAAGCGTTGACAGCTGTCAGTATCGCAGCATTGACTGTTTACGATATGTGTAAAGCAGCGGTTTCCGCTGATCATTTGCAAATAAGTGAAATTGAATTGGTATCGAAAAGCGGTGGTAAAAGTGGTGATTACAACCGAACTATAGCAAACAAATGAAAGTACAAATAGTCTTCCATAATAATAATGTCCGACAGAAATCAAAATGAAAATTTGTAAACGATTTCGTTTTATATATTTTCTTAACTTTTATATATATGAATTAATATTCCATACGCATAAATTTCTAATTTTTAACATGTACAATATTCAGTTTAACCCAATTCTGTACTTCTCATAAATAAACAATTGTTGATTGTAAAAATATTTATGAATGTTCCATGTCACATTATTCAGTCAAATATAAATGTAGAGTGTTATTAATTGATTAAGGAAGTTTTCGTTTAGTTGGTTCTTCATGTACACGGACTTGTAAGGATGAACGCGGTCCACACTTCCATACTTGTCCATCTTCATCTAAAATACTTGCACTTGCAGTAACTTGAAATTGACTACCACTCGAACTACTTGATGAACTTGAACCGGTAGAAGATGTGCAAGCGCCAGAAGCCAAATTATTTGAGCAATTATTCGATGCGCCGCCCAATGACAATAAAAACTCGCAAGCAAAAAAATCGCGATGTGGCACAACTGTTTGCTGCAATTCGTTGGCATTCGAATCTTGTGCCGATCCATTGGTTTTCACCTCTGAATTTATTTTTGATGGTGGACTCGTTGATATAGAAATACAAACAGCAGCAACAGAACGAAAAAGCGATGCTTTTTTTCCATGTCTCAACACTCCCTCGATTTTTAATGCCAACTGTGAACCCTGCGGCACGCAAACAGGCTCGCCAAGTACTCGAGGCTGTGGCGAGACTGAAAGTTTGACGACGGTCGCCTGAAGCGCTTGAAAAAAATATCGTGGTATAGGTAAACGAACTTTACCACCAGCCAGCAGCATTACCTGAGATATAAGTGAGTCAACACGTGAATGACTAATTGCCTCCTCCTCTTCATTCACTTGCAAGACTGGAGCGAGTCGTCTAACTTCTACACAACATCGCGTTAATTGTCGCATCTCCACACTCGTACCAAATACAAATTCACCAAGTTCATTTCGTTGATGACTAGCGGTGGCATTAAAAACCGAACAAACACGATCAACACTATTGGCCATCAATCTACAAATATCTTGAAACGCACGGATATTATCAAGAGATCCTTGATCAGCATCAAATGCTGATTGATAAAGCTTTTGATAATTATCCGCACATGTACGGAAATCCTGAGCAGATTTTCTCAATTGATATGTCACCCTGCCGTATCGTTGGAAGTCATCTTTAGTAGCGACAACAATTGACAATGCAATGGCTGGTGGTGGTGATGTGCACAGAGACCTACATGAGTGTACAAGTTGCACCAAAGCTTGAAGAAATTCACAGCGCAATTTTGCATATTCACTTGCAAACTGGAGACTTCGTAATGGTGTACTGGCTGCTTTGAAAGATGCACAAGCGCTGGCATATCTCGATATGGCACCATTCAATTTCTCCACAATATTTCCTTTCCTATCGTCAAAACTTTCACTCACATCCTCTGTTAAATAGCTCTCAGCGTTTGTCAACAATTCCAAACCCGATAACCAAAAATGCAATTGTTCCGATGCAACTGATTCTTTTAATCCTTTAAATATTTGAGTGGCAATACGATGATGACCATATCTAGCAGAGCCACGTGCAATTCGATACTTTGCCCAACCATCCACACTTTTTATAACATTGTCTATTGCTTCTAAACACTCACCGTTCCATTCGTAACCACCGGCGACCATTTGAAATAGCAATGTACAAAGCATCACTTTGGTATGAGCGTCAGTTGTTTCCTTCAGTTTCTCTAAAATATCTGGCAATAATGGTAAAAGTATATTATCACCAAGACTTCCAATAGCGCCCAATGCCTCACACAATACAGCACTTTGTTTATCAGTTCGATCACTGTTGGAATTTGCATTCATTAACGTCGATACAATGACATTGACGAAAATTGTTGAGTGCGCTGAATGTGCTTGGCAGAGTTTCACCGTCGACATCAGACACAATTTCAATTGATACACATGTGTGTTATCAAGAGCAAGCAAAACTATCAATGACTCAAGGCATGATATAACATGCTGCATATTGTTAACTGGCAACATTTCTTCATAGCAGTAACAGGCAATTCTAGAAAGAATCATAACAGCTTTTACAGCGACTAGAGGATCGTGCGAGTAACATGCATCAATACATAGCAATGATAATGGACTGTTCTCTTCCATATTAGCATCGCAAGTCACTGCACTTCTGCTCAATACTTCAATCACATCCAGGGTTCTCAGAAGAAGATCTGAACTTCCATTGCCATCTTGCAGAAGTCTTGTTGTAGTGTCAATTAAATTTTCTAGTGCACCGCGAGGCCATAAATGAGCACCGCGTTTCGCCAAACCCAGCAAGAGCTTCAGCGCGTGACGTTTCACTGATAATCTCGTATCATCGCGTAGATATTTTAAGAGAACTGCGACTTGATCGGGGACATCGATTAATGTCGCTGATGCCAATGTGGTCATTGCACTAAGTGTAACTCTCACAAATTCAACGGCTGGATAGCTGGCGAGTAATTCCATACAAAGCTCATTCACCATTGAAGCTGTTGATGTATCATGATGCATGTATTGAAGAATTGGTATGAGTTGGAGTTTCATTGAGGCAGGTGTTGCCTGACCTCTAATCATATCCGATATTTTGCTACACATGGATACTGCAAAGAGTTTTGATTGTGCGGCAAACATTCGTGCTGCATAAATCGCCGCCTCAACTTCAACCGCATCATGTGAGTCAAGCGATCGACGTATACTGTGATGAACCTGTTGACGTTCAGGTATTATTCCTGCAGCACTACCCAATGTCCTTAAGGTTAGGGCTCGGGCTACTGGATCATTTGAATGTATTACACTGTATATTCTACGCACGAATTCATCGACATTTAAAATTTTGTCAAGATGTTTTTCGCTTTGTTGACACACTCGTAATACCCATACTCGTAGAAAATTACTTCCCAAACGAAATACATCAGCGAGTTTGAGTAACGCTGAATTAATCAGTATAGGAAATGGATATTTTTCAAATAATCGTGGAAATCTAACAATTGCTTCACATCGTTCACCGGTATTCTTTGAACGTAGACCTAAAAAATTTATTTTAAAATTAAAGCGGTTTTATAGGTTAGTTAACATCACGACATACCTTTATCCAATTCAATTAATGCTGAATTGGCATCTTGCTCCGGTTCACCCGGTCCCGATTCATTAAACGCATTCATTCTCATTGCTGTAATTTATTATTCAGCATTGTTATAATCAGTTTACGTATTTGTTTATTTATTCTACTGATCACAAATACACATATCCTACTTTGGCATTCTACACGAAATTGTGAAAGCCCGCCCACGCCTGTTGCATTATTCTTTAATAGTGGGCGCCACTATGCAAATAACGTGGTATTCAGAGTGTGTGTGTTGTGTATGTGTGTGTACTTGCGTGTGATGTGACTTCAACACACAGAGGTTATCAATAACAAAACAGTTTGTTATTTTTATTTTATGTTTGAGTGTATATTAAAAAAAAGAAATTTACCAACTAAAAAATAAAAATGAATATTTCGCCACTGATTAATTCATTGATTCAATGTGGAAATTAACTGTGAATTTATTGAACATTTTGCAACGGGAATGAAAACTTCAAGGACAGTATTTGTGGACGCTATTTACACTTAATAATATTGACGCGATGCCGATTTTTCACAATTTCCGCATCGGTCTTCTTATATTTAGCGCATTATTGTTAAATTATGATGAAGTAAATGGAAGTTTAGAAAAAAATGGAGGGAATGAATTGGAGTGTGAGATTGGTAAAGCACTTCGAAAGCAGGTTAAACCTACGCCTCTCGATGGCATGTGTCTCAAGGATATTGTTAAACATTTGTCCAGGACAATACGTTCAATAGGCAATGATGAGCTTGGTTTAACAGAGTTCCAAGACATGTTGGATCAATTGGAATTCACTGAAGTGCCAACGGAATTCGAGAGTGAATTTGAAACACTCGTTGACAATTTAACAAGAAAAATTTATGCAGTTTTTAATATTTTTGATCGCACTGAGCACAGTTTGTATCCGATTTTTAATCCAAATCCATTATTTCCAAATCGATTTAAATCACATCACATGCAAAAGCCGCCAACAGCGCCAGACAAAATTGTAAATCTCTGTTCTGAGATAGAAAATGGTGAGAGATTATCAATTATTTTCCAACAATTCACTGCAATTGTTTTGTTAGTATTTAACACTTTGATTTCATTTCATTTTTTACAGCGCTTTCATTTGATTTGGAAGATAATCGATGGAAACAATTGCGTGTGTTGCCGAATGAACGACCGGGTAAAATTTGCGGTGAAGCCGGACCTATTCGAAACATTGTATCAATATTATTAAATCACTGTGACAAACGTAGAAATGTTATTGTTTTAATGGAACATGGAACTTTTATGTCCGATGATGATATTATTTTTGCACGTGCAACTGCAAAAACAATTGTTGAAATGCTTTCCGATGCAGATTTTGTTACATTTATTGGCTTGGCGGATGAAAATACGGTCTATTGCAAAAATGCACTTGTTCAGGCGACTGACTCCAATAAATATGAATTAATCCGACGAATCGACTCGACAGTAAAAACACACACAAATCAATCAGTCGCTATTGATTTTAAATCATTGACAAGTATGTTAAATGACGATGCAGTGATTATTCATGTGACAAATACTCTAAAAGATGTGTCTAATGTCGAAAATATTGTGAAAATTATATCTTCAAACAAATTAACTGTACATTTACGCACAGCATTAATTTTATCCGATCTTAAACCAGTTGTAAATGTTGAAGAGGCATTCATCAATGAGAGTATAGCAACACTACCAACCAATAATCCATTAGGTTATGACATAGCCAGATTGTTTGCCAATATTAAATGTGAATATGAGTACAAGAAGGTTTATTGGTTATCGGATTTTTTTTTTGATAGTTTGACAAAAACTCTGTGCATGACAGTCGCTCATGAAACAGATACAGCTTTAATTGCGTTGAATATTAAACTTGGTGAATTTGTGGATGTAATAACGCATTTTAATGCTGGCCGGAATAACTACGCTATTTTATTCAACAATAAGGGTGTTGTGTGGATGCATAAAAATTTTCCGCGACTGCAAACACTTGTAGAACTGCCGGTCAAAGTTTATTTACATGACATAGAAAATATCGATGAAACTGCTGTGGATGAAATGATTAAACGTTCGGAAGGAATGATGGAATTGATGAATAAATTCAACAAAAAATTGACAATAAGATGGAAGCATTTGAGTCGCTTTGGTTTGATAATTTGTGTTGTGTCAGAGAAGAAAAAACTTAGAAGATCAGTTGTAAAATCCCCACCGCCTCTTCCTGCACATATATTACATCATCGATTGGACTTAGAAACTCAAGTTGTTGCTGATAGCGCAGAACTTTGTATGAAGCGACGCAGTATTATCAGTCTGTCAACTGGAACTTTATATGTACCGCCGTGGTCCTCGAAATTATGGCGTGAAAATCCCGCGTCATTAATGAACCTTCAAAGTTACATGAAATATATAAAAGATACAACGCAGTTGGTGACTAATCCTGGTCTTGATAGATTTGTTCGGCCAGATGCTGCGTTGATTGCGCAAATTTTAAATTATTTCAAGGAACGTCATTTAAACAGTCCATCGAAGATGTATATTTTGCGACGTTATGTCGCGGCGGTTGAGAGTGATGTAATCGCTCTTTTCCCTGGTATGGCACTGGATTCCAGTCTCGATTCAAAACGACGTGGTTGGTATGGAAATGCAGTCGAACATCCCGGTAAAATTGTTATAACCGGACCGTATTTAGATGCTGGCGGTGCTGGTTATATTCTCAGTTTGAGTCACACTCTGTACGAAAGTGGAAGTGCTGCATTACAGAACTATACTGATTCTGTTGTTGCCGTTGCCACCATGGATATTACAATGGGTTATATTACACGTTTATTGCGTGAAATGTTGCCTTTTTGTAATGATTCAATGATAAGGTGTTTTTTGATGGACGACCGAGGATATCTCGTATCCCATCCAACACTTTTAGAACCTGGTGCTAAACTTGCGCAACAGCATTTAACGCATAAAGAACTTTTAGTGGCCAATGACATACTTAATCATGAATTTTTCATTAAAAAAAAAGTATGCACTAGTTATTTAGACGGAACCATTCAGAGATATTATCAATTTAATACGTCTCTTGATGAGGTTCTTACAAATATTATTCACGGTGAACACTGTGTAAAATATCAAATAGCTGCGGTACCTGGTACAAATTTATTTTTTGGTGTTATCAATGAAACTTGCGCATTATCAGCATTTTGTCCATGTAGTACAATGGATCGGTTGTGTCTTAATTGTAAGAGAATGGAACAAACGGAGTGCGAGTGTCCATGTGAATGTTCAATATATTCAAGAGATACTGACAATAATAATACAAGTGATATTGAATCTTGTGCACCGCCTTATGAACAAGGAATCGTACCTGCTGCACGTTTAAATCGTGTTACAAATCCGTCACACTTGATTCTCAATCAATGTCCACTGACAAATTGTAAATCGTATGTAAGTGAGTCGGAATGTTTGGGAATTGTTGGTTGTCAATGGTGTTCAGTTGATAGTGACGGCGAGACTGTACTTACAAATCCATTCTGTTCAGATGTGTATTTATGTTTCAATGGAGTTTTAGGGTCAATTTTACCATATTCGGACGGGCCGTACAATACTCAAGCGATGGGAGACAATGTTGGCCGTGAGTGGCCATCAGTGGGACCAGTCGCTGGTGGAATCTTGGCAATTGTTCTTATTTTTGTTATAACACTGTTTTGCTATCGATTGCATAGTGTTCAATCTGGCGTTGAGCATCAGTGTTTACATCTCCATGGATCACCGGGCGCTCATCGAATGACACATTTGGATATTGGTAGCGGTGGTGGAATTGATGGTGACCCTATTGAACTCGATCGTTCGAAGCATCACATGGACTCATTGTTAAATGAAAGTATTTTGCCCATTTCACCTTACCGCGTTGCTACAAATTATCGACGACCACCAGGTGGCGATAGCGATCATGGTTACAGCACAATGACACCACACGATGATACAGAGCAACAATCATTTGCTGAACCACTTCTTGTTGTTGGCAATAACATGGAACAAGACTTTATCCATCACACAACGCTCTCATCATCATCATCATCACCAATAACAACTCGTCTGGAATCACCGCATCGCGTTTTGGTACCAGTGACGGTTCATCGAAACATGGAGACGAATTATTGTTAAATATGGAAAAATCCTTTTTTTACATCTTTTTGCCAATTTATTGCTACGTACATTTCAACAATCATTAGGAATTATACTCCAATGACTGAATGATGCCGTCATAATTATTGATAAGTTTTTATTTTTGTTTCTTTTTATTTGACAAGTGATAATGATGAATTGATACCAGTGTAAACTATCAAAATTTATTTCCGTATAAATTTTCGTTATTTTTATCTATTTACGGGACCTACAATCGTGCCAATAATGAATTGATATATTTATATACTGTAAAATGTTAGGAACGTATAGACTGAGTGAAAAAAATTGCCACATATTTTTGTAGACTAATGAATATCATGCATTTTTGCTATATATATTTTGTATACATATACGCACATGTATGCATAAACTTACCTAGAACATTTTTTTATTACGCAAGGTGAATTAAGGGATTATTATTAACAATATAATATGAAATTTGTACAATCAAGACACGGTATTATTTTATTACAGCGTACTCTTATTATTTCATTTTTTTTTTTTCCATTTCAATATAATAAACGTTAGAAAAAACTCAAGGACTTCAATCTCTCTGTGTATACTGTATTTCCTAAATATTTTTCTGCCAGCTTCCTTGCATTGTTCACATTATCATGGTTTCAGCAGCCGTCTACATATTGGCATTGTAATTCTTCAGTCGTTAGAAAAAAAGTAAACAACTCAAGCATGATATTTAATTAAGAACTTAAAAGAAAAAATTGAACGACACTAAGGAACGAAGTTTGGATTTTTTCGAAGAATTACGAAACCCTCCATGATTGGTGTAAGGCTAATATATTCCTCAGTTGCTAATTCAGCTCTTTCGCCAAACGCCAACAAAACTGGTGTTGTGTGCGTTTGAAATCCTGTAATTGTTTTCGGTTTTCCTGCTTGACCAACAACATCTACCGCAACACCAACGCGTACGGGTACCGGCAACGGATTCAATTCCTCATCAAAGGTGACAAGCATTCGCGGTTGCATTGCAGCGGCAAGACTGTATAGCAAATAATGCGATCGTCCAAGAATAACTGTAAAAAAAACATAAATTAAAAAGTGATATTGTATTGTGAAATACTAACAAAAATACAGATATTAATTGCAATTTACTTACTATTTTTAACGTCGAGAAAACTAACGAGAGTAGCTAAAAGCCCAGCAAGCGCAACTGGACTAAGCAATTGTCTATCACTGTGATACGGCGAGAGAGTCAGTGTTCCTTTGCCAAGGTGCGTAAGACCTTGGGCAATGCGCACCATGAACAAATTATTCGGATCTTTGGCGTGATATTGTGCGAGTTGTCGCAACATTGCAGCCAACCGTGCATTATTGGTGCCAGCGCCAACCAATCCCATAGCAAATATTGCATTGTGTGCGACTTCTGGATCGCTATCATGCGAAAATTTCGAAAGAGTATCAATTATATTAGGCTTAGGATTGGAAACTGATATAAGACCAAGTGCAAGTGGTACTGAACGCCGTATAACTGGTTCACAGTAACGTAACAAATGTCCAAAAGTCCTGTATGCCATTTCTGCGCCAATTTCTTCACCCATTGAAATGAGAGCAATGCCCAAAACTGCAATTGCCTGTCTTGAACTCAGATCCTTCTCTTTTTTATCTTTATCCTTCTCTTTGCCATCCTTATCCTTTTCCTTCTCTTTTTCCTTTTCTTTCTCCTTTTCCTTCTCCTCTTTTTTCTCTTTGTCTTCCTTCTTGTCCTTCTCTTTATGACTGCGATCTGGTTTTTCATCTTTTTCATTTGTCGGTTCATAATGTTCCGAACATATATGCAAAAGATGTTGAATTTTTAAGACATTTCCAGTTCCAGCGTAAGCACAAACCTCGACAAGAGTCGTTGACATGGACCTGAATGGTTCAGGAATGACTTCGAGCGCGGCAATAATAGCTTCAGCTGCTTCCTGCTTGCCGAGGAAACACAATGCAAGACCGAGTGGCAAAAATCTTGCGTATGTATCTTTTAATTCTGTTTCAGACTTTTCCATTAAGCAGTGCATTATGGCAGTGGTAACATAGGCGTTGCATGAACCAACTGCGACCATTCCTAGTGCCAATCCGGTAATGCCAATAATTTCCCAATTGGATTTTGGATCGGTGAGAACAGGCGCAAGTAGACTCAGCACAGCTTCGCGATTGGAACCAGCGTAAGCCAGTCCAAGACCAACTATTGCACCGATGCGCATGGTGTTGCTATTATGAAGAACATAATCAGAAAGCAACGCCAATGCTGGATCACATTCATTTCTCACGCCACAACTGACTATTCCGCAAGCCAACAATGCACCAGATTTGATGTAATCCTCTGACGAGTAAAGATACTTATCAATGGGTGTTAGACCACCGTCAACGTCCCACAAAAGTACAAGACCAAGTGACGCTGTTGCACTGAGCATTCCGTGTTCTTTATTCTTATACAACCATTTATTTCCATCTTCAATTAATAATTTGTCATGGCCAAATGCGGCATTGACAAAACCATTAACGAAACTTGCGGCCAAATTTTGACGTGCTGAATCAACTTGTCCACCACCAAACGGCGGTCGTGAATTTTCTAAATGTGATTTGTAAACATCTTCAGGCGTTTTTGGCTCCATAATATCTAATTCACGTGCCAAACTCAGAAAATGATTATTTAAATGTGAATTGGACATGATTTCGATGAGATCATCGTATTCAATCATGTATTCTGGAAGTTCCAAAAATATTTGTTGTCGACCGAGCATAAATGCCAATTGCTTTTGAATTGATGCATCCAGGCAACTAAGAAATGTGCAAGCAACGAGAGTCAAGTCATTAAGTTGCATTGCAGCCCGCAGTGCTTGTGGGTATTGTTTGAATTTTGCATAAAGTTGATAAGCTGTACGTAACAATGTTCGATTTTCTGGATCGGGAACAAATGTTACACAACTTGTGAGATAAAGACAGACACGTTGATGAGCACTTTTGTCCACATAGCGATCGAGAAAATCGAGTTTTTCTATTTCCATTAGAAGATCACATGCTTCTGTTTCAGCATTGTGCGCCATGTTGTATGGAATAATTTGATGAACGAGTTCTTCCAATTTTTCAGTGTTAGCATCAGCATCATCGCCACCACTTACTTCATCCCACTCGGTAGCCAATTCACCAGACAAATGTCTTACATATTCGTGGCCCCATTCACCAAGTTCCATTAATGAACCACTTAATCGATATTTAAGACATTCGCGACCTTCACCCATAGTCATTGCCAATACTGAAATAATATCTGAACATAATTCACGAGATTTTATGTCATTTAATTTTTCATAAATTGTTTTCATTGTTCCATAGTGAGATCGCATAAATTTCAAAGGTTTTGGCACACTCGTCATCGATGTAGTTGATGCACGAATTTGCGCACTCAATTGCTCCAATGCTGGATAATGAAGACGTTCATCAGCATCCTGCAAACGCTCTACCAAGTGATCCAGTTCTTCCTGAAGGATCTTGTCCTCTTCCGACTAAAAATAATAACAAAATGAAACACCAATATATATAAATTTATGATAATTGTCCATTGATCCGCAGACATCGTGACTGAAGACTTTTTTATTTTTTTCAATACATTTGAATTTAAGCTCTGATGCACATCAAGTATTTCATAAAATTAATAACTCACCAATTCATTTTTCTCATCGTCCTTAGTTGCTTTAATATCCTTTGTCGATTTAATTTCGACCTTCGTGCTCTCCGGCATTTTCAATATTTATTTCACGTATTATCGTGACACAAAATGAAGTAAAACCCTTTTTGTATTACCCAAAATTGTCCGTCAAATTATTAGGTTAGGATAATTTTTGTGATGTGCGAGTCACCGTATAATACGAAGTGACTCCTGGTGACAGTATTTTGAAATAAATAACTACACACATATATATATATATATATATATATATATATGCATGGATGTGTGGCGCCTGTATGTATATATGCATCACCTAAAATTGTGTTGAAAAAAAAAAGAGAGCTGTGTGTAAACCAATGCGCTTGCTCGAGATATCTCGAACCCCTCTGTTAACTCTTCATCACTTTGGATTGACTCTCGAATTATTGTCGTAAAGACAGAGAGAGAAAGATTATGAGCATGGAGGTTGCTTGGATTCTAGTCTGTGTACTTGTTAAGTAGTGTAGATGTGTCACTACTACTCAAAAAGTTGGGCAGAGACGGTAGATAAATAGTGTTGACTTCATTGAATCCCTCAATCAAAGTATCCAATCCATGAATTGACTCGAAACGCTCTTTTATTTTCTCCATTTGGCATTTGAAAGTGGTACGCCGATGTGTATGAAGGCGTGTTGCTTCAATTTGTTTTATTGTAAGTGCTCAAAACGCCGTTCGCGCTCTCTGACTCCCTTGAATTGATCGGTGGAGCTGATGGGTAGTACATATTCAATTAATTTTTGTCGGAGTTATAAGAATGATGTGCCGCAATTCGGAGGCAAGGGCTTCCGATGAGCGGCGAGAGCTTGAGTATTCGACGAGAAAAATTGTGCGAGTCAACGACTGAAGAAAGAGTGTCGCCGTCATCGTCATCGTCATCTTCTTCTGGTATTTCACGACGTGATTTTTCGCCTTCTCCGTGCGCTAAGAAACGAAGAAAATATAGCGAAGGTTTTGGATTGCATGTTGACGACAATATGGCATCACAGAGTCAAAATATTGTTGGTAATCCCGGTGTAATTGATGTTTGTCCATCATCACCATCATCATCAGCATCATCATCATCATCATCATCATCATCATCATCATCATTATCTTCCCTTGTGCCCCCGACCTCTTCATCACCGTCACACTCACCATCACCATCGCCATTATTGTCGCCATCGTTGATTTCGCCAATGCCTCAAGGACTC
Organism: Galerucella tenella; assembly: GCA_910591685.1. NCBI lineage: Eukaryota > Metazoa > Arthropoda > Insecta > Coleoptera > Chrysomelidae > Galerucella > Galerucella tenella. The sequence goes on from CAJUYH010000608.1 coordinate 100,930, forward strand.
CAGCCACAACAACAATTGCAACTACAAAAATCCAATAATTTTGAACCCCTCGATAAGAGTTCATCCAATACATTAAAGGTTTAATGCTATATTCTTTTTTATTTTATACACATGAACTATCTTAACCTAATTCGATTCTATTTATACAATATAATATATAGAATGTAATGGATATATTTCATGAGATTATTTTTTCATTGTTTACTTTTCTATTCTAGCGAAATCCTAAGATGGAGTTGAGCAAAACGGATTTATTGAAGTTACTTGGATATTTGGAGGGCGAATTACAAGCACGTGATATCGTGATTGCGGCATTGAAAGTATATTATTCTATCATTGTCTCATCAACATTTCAATTCAAAATTATATATATGGAATTAACGTAATTTTAACATTTGTATTTTGTCCAGTCGGAAAAAATGAAACATCTGTTGAGTTCACGATATCGAAGTGGTACAGCAGATCCGCATGCGGCATTGGCACGAGATGTGGCAATTGTCGGCGGTGTAATTCGCATGGATGGCAATCAAACAGATCGTCAAGTTGCAAGTTTGGAAGCATTAGTGACTCAACAAAGACGAATGCAATGTCGAATGGCGAAGGTTCTTAAAGAAGCTGAAATTCGACATAGAACGGTAAATATATTGTCATATATTTATCTTGATTGACTGATTAAATCTATCTGCTCTACTTCACTCGATCAGCTTAAATTGCGTGTTTGTTATATTTGGCTTTTAAGGTAATTAAAGAATTGGAGGAGGAAAAACGTAAGCATGAGCACGATACTGCGCAAGGCGATGACATCACATATGGTTTGGAGAAAGAACGTACCAGATTAAAAAAAGAATTGGAGATTGAGAGGCAGGAGAAAAAACGTTTAGAGACGGAATTGAAGAAAGAGAATGTGGCATTGGAAGTCGAAAAATCCCGTCAAAAACAAATTGTTCTTCTTTTATTAGCAGAGCGAAAGAAAATAATAATGAAATATATTGAAGAGAGAAAACGCTCCGAGGATTTGGCGCAGATATTGAGCGAAGAAAAAGTGCGTATAGACTCAATGGCTGAAGGACTGGAAGAGGAAAGCAAAAAATCATTACAAATGGAAGCTGAATTGGAGAAGCAACAAGCACAATTTGACATGGAACGGCAGCAATATCGTCAAGCACTTGCTAAAGCTGAAAAACGTGGAAAGGAATTGGAGACAGACTTAGAGGCAATGAAAACGGAAATGGAAGCGTGGAAGGGAGGTTCAATGTTGCGCGGTGGCGTTCGTGCACCTTTAAGTGCTACACCACCACCGCCGCCAGCGAAACCAGCTAATTTGGCAGCTATACCCACACTCAGACCTGCTGGCAATGTCACACAATCTCGTAAGCTCTCTATCTCCCCCTTTATACGCTATTCAATGCAATCCCTTCAATAGGTTTATTACATTTATTACAATGTCAATTATCACATTTTTTTTCATTTTTTTTTTCGCTTTATCAGTTAAGGGACCGGCTGTCCTTGGAACTGGTACACCAATGGTCAGTAGTAAAGTGGTACAACCGACAGCAACAGTGTCAAGTGTACCTGTCAGTGGTCCAAGTAAGTATAATTATTATGATTCCGTATGTTGAGTGCAATAAGAGTATTAATTAATTACTCCATAGACCGTTAATCATTGTGTGCGATAGAAAAAAAATTAATGTTATTTGTTCTTGTGCAGCAACCGGCATAGCAAGATCCGTGACGCCTCGGCAAGGAATGCGAGGAGTTACTTATGGATCGGCAGTTGCTGCAACTCCAATTGCGACTGTAACTACAACTATTGCAACTGTTACATTAGCTAACACCAACGCAACTACAACGGCTTCAGCGTGTACAACAGCTATTGTTTCAAGTACACCGAGCATCAATGCGAATATTGCGACGCCGAGTGGTGGAGAATCTACCGCTCTCGAGCCACAGGTAATCCATCAACAATTTTCTACTCGATCTACGTTAATCTAATAATTTTAATGAGCACGCGAAGCCCACATGAAGCCCGCATTATTTTTGTTTATTTTACAATTCAATTTTATCATACATACAAAGAATTGTTCAATGTTTTCTTTCTCTATATATATAAATATATATATATATATATATATAAATAAAGTCTGCATGACTGATTGTATGTTTAATAATTTGTATAGTTGTATATGATTTGCACGGAGGAATTAGTCTTCCAACGTTCCGAAAAAAAAATAAATAAACGTAAGCAAACATACATTTTTCTTTATGTTATTCAATTTAATGGACGAAACTGTAGGAATATTTTACTATTTATTTTGCAAGTTAAATTTGATTATTATTCTGGATTTAGAAATGAATATTGTGGGTCTTCATTTGTGGAATAAATTGTGGCAATGCGATAAATTATACTATTTAACATAAACAAAACAAAGAAACAACGATTTTAATAATTATCATTAATATTAGTTGCGAATGATGAAAGGAAAAAGATTAATTTTATAACGTGTGCGCGTGCAATTAAAACGCGACTTTATTTTTAGAACTCTCTAGTCTTATGTCCGTTTACTATCGGCGCTTGGTTTATTGTTCTCTATAAATTATTCATCGAGTACTTACTGATGTATTATCATTTATGTTTATCCTTCTTGATATTCTTTCATTATTTTTAATTTTATATTTCTCTTATTATTTCTCTATTTGTTTTTCATTATTGTTGTCTTTAGTGTCATCATTATTTTTTTACTTTTCATCACTTAGTGATAAGAAAACTAATACTTAGTTTCGTCCGATCATTTTCTACTATGATCATTCGATCTTTATAAGACACACACATATATTCAGTTCAAGTATTAAATTCCAATGCTACTCACATCTGTTTCAATAAATGAAACGAAAGCATCAACGTGAAGTGAAAGAGATACATAGGCAGTATCGAACAATCATTAGATGAGGATAGAATTGTAAATACTATAATTCTTTTGATTTATTATTTTAATTCTGTTCAGCCTGCAAATAATGAAACTTTTGACTGTTTACATACACATGTATAATTTATTATTAATACAAAAATGATTTATCATTCATGACTTTTTTTCCATCACAAAAAAAAAAGAAATTAAAAAATTCTCATTATTCCAAAGATAATTTTTACCATTACACTTCTTTATCATATTATATATTCAATAATCATTTACAAACAATAATTACTTTGACGAGTTAACGGACAACTTTAATACTTATTTACCATTCTATACTTTGTGTACATAAGACTATTATTTAGTATGTATATTGATATTAATTCCTTAATTAAAAAAAGAACAAAAATTGGTATGCAACTCACTTCCGTGCTTTATTTACACAAACTTCCCTGCTTGCTATCCCGAAAAGAAAAAAAAACACATCTTACTTGCGCGCATTTTTATTTAATGTCGCCACTTAAAAAAAAAAAATAAAAAAAGTATGATGGATGAGTGCTTCATATTTATTTCATTTACACAACAATAAAAAAATGATTATCAATCAAACATCATCAAACGATTCCAGAATGAATGAAATATAAAACATATGGCCGAAACAAATTGTTAGTCACAACGCCACGACAATTGCTGACTTTATTTTTGCATCAATGTTTAATAACATTTTATCTGCTGGTTTTTCACCAAACAAATTATGGCTTCCTGGCTTGTGTTTGGTTTGATGACACAATGGTAACACATCTCTTGGGCTTCATTGGTAAAAAGAACGAAATAAAAACAAAACAACAACATCAAAAAATTATAATCAATGGAAATGAAATTGTGTTGTAAAAATTATCAAACACTACTAATACGACACACGTGTGTGGTTGTTATGTGTTAATTTTTCTCAGACAATGGATAAACGAACAATAACAACAGTAATAGCACCAGGCATTACATCATCAGTAATTGGTGCAGTTGGAGCAGCAGCAACAGCAACAGCAGCAGCATCACCGGTCACCGGTGGAATGAAACCAATATTCCTCCCAACATCAACAACTGGTGGTGGACAAGCGACGTCAACAATGAAAAAACCACATGTTCCGCGCGGTATTCCACCGCCAGTACCTCCAAATAAACCAGTTGTACCACCGAAAAAAGACGCGGCTGCATATATGAGAAGACCTAATGATCCTAATCACCAATTGCAAGAGACTTTGAAGATGAACAAGACTCCAAGCACGTGTCAGCAACAGCCAGTGATTTCTGTTCCTTCTCCCGGCATTCAACAAACATTATCACCAACTCCTGGTATAATTCCAAGTCACCAAATAATCGAAGAGGTTAGTCAGACTCGAACTGAATAATCCATAAAATAAATATAAATTGATTGCTTGATATATTGGAATTTCAGACAAAGCCACGCTGATAAATGGATTCATGAATGGATAAATAGACAGTGATGATGATGAAGTGTCGTCGCGCATCCTGATGATTCTCTTTGCGGGAATATCATTCAGGGGTCAATAATCTGGGAGCATTCATGTGTGATATACCTCGATTGGTATCTCATCGCATATCCCAATCGCACTGCATATTTGCACGCATGCACTTAATTCACACACGCATTCGTGTGTTTTTATCTTCATAAATGTCCTGTAATATTTTCTTTTTTTTTCTTTCGTATTATCATCAATGTCCAAAATGTTAATATAGAATTGATGTCAATGCGTTGTTTGTGTTGGATAATACCACACTATCCAAAAAAGATCCGTGAAATTTCATTTGCTTCAGTGTCACTTATATAGAATTGTATAAAAAGAAAGAAAACAAAGAAAATGAAATGTTTAATAGAGACGTTGCTTATATTATTATTATTATTAGTAGTATTAGTAGTAATAGTATTAACAATAGTAGTAGAATTAGTAGTAGTACTAGTAGTAGTAGTAGTAGTAGTAGTATAGAAGAAAGTAAAAAAGAGAGCAAAACAAAAGAAAACATAAAAATTACAGGAAGTAATAAATGAATTGAAGTTAATAATCAGTAACGGAAGGGAATTAAAATGTGAAGGGGAAATAATAGCGTTAATCAAAGGAAATAATGTGCAGTCCCATTGGAATATCAGAAAATGTTTGTGTGTGAATATGGGTATTGCTTCGTAAGCACATTATATTATATGATATTTATTGTTAATACTCGATGTTTTATTATCGAGTTAAATTGTATATTGACGCCTTCATCCTATATATATATATATATATATATATATCAAATTACTCTCTTTGCCCAATTGAATTCGCAATGTCATACAGTCTTCCAGCAATTTTAAACATTTATAAAACATTTGTGATTTCTATTATTTATATTCTATTTTATTGTGATGTTTCTTTCTTGTTGCTGTTGTTGTTGTTTTTTTTTTTATTTTATTTTTTTTTTTGAAACATTTTTTGCTGCTCATTGGTGCCTCTTAAATCCAGCTACGGCTCAATCATCATCAGCTGATCGATAGTGCTCATAATAATGGCAAATAGTAGATTTGATCTTATATGATAAAATATAATGAGACGAAATTGAACAGTGAATTTTAATAAAGAAATAATAGAAGATTGCACATTGATTGCAGTAAAATTTAATATATAATTCGTACATTGATTATATATCCGCCCAAAGAAAACAAAAATGTGTTTATATACATTGTCATACAGGCTTGAATATAATCTCATCTCATGGTTTTTGCAATCGAAACATAAATACATAATTATTTAATATTTATATATAAATACATTCCCATTGTCATTGATGTATAATTTTTTATTTGTATGCAATACTCATCATAATAACAATGTAGCGGCATTAATTGCAAAGAAATTAATCTATATAGAATTCATCTGAAAGTATCCCCTATAGTATTACTCCATACAATTCTCAATATCTATGTGTAAACGAATATCATGGGGAACAGAGGAAAAAAATTAAAAGAAACGAATGCTGAACCAAACAAAAAAAAAAAACAAAAGCGATATTATATAGAATATGAAAAAATATATACGTACGTGATTCTCACATGTACATGTATAGAATTGAAATGTATCAAATAGTATATGTACTTCGATTTACCAAATTGACAATTGTGTATGCGTGGGTGTGTTTGTCGCTCTCTCTATATATATATATCGATATATCTATATATATATAACGAATGTAAAAAAAAAAACAAATCAAACACTATACCGATGTGCAGTATATATAAATAAATGGCGTTGAGAAAAAAAGACAAAGATGCAGTCAATGAATATTCAATTGATAAAAAACGAAATGCGGGGGATTTGGAAAGAAGATTATTAAATCTTCGTTTTGGGGTAGACATTTTAATTATTGCCGGATGTGATATAGCGAAAGTGGTCATGTACTATCACGTGATGTGTAAATGGCCGCTAATGCTCGGCATTACTGTATCGAAAGAAAAAAAAAAAAAAAGAAATGGAAACCAGTAGAATTTGGTCGTAATCTGTCTGTTTATTTTCCATCCAATAGATGAATATATATTCTTTTAATTAAATAACTGTCGCTCTCTCTCTCTTATTCTCTCTGAAAATCAACAACGATATTTTCGGAATTTTGATACTTTTTAATTTACTTATATTTATTTTTGTAGGTCTATGTTCATTTTAAATTCTCCACGTCTAATATAAAATATAATATATAAAAAAACCGAAAAATATTCTGGACAATGACATGTTTAAAACACAGCAATATTCATCAGCTAATAATTCACTTTCATATAATTTTACCAATTCGATAATAAAGAAATTAATATAATATTCAGTTGACCCAACTTGCGCGCGCAATTCAAAATACAAAATACATACATCACATATCTATGAATATAAATATGGCGACGCTTAATCTCTTTTGCAGAATATTGGCACCAGATGGCAACACCATTGTCCCAACATTTGTATGGATTCTGGGCATCTATATAATAATTCTCTCATCTTTCAGTCCAGTTCGTTGCAGTCCGCTCCGATTCGTCGGGGCGTTTTTTCTCTCAAACACTTGATATCGATATTATACACAACCACACATACAACATACAACTGTGCATAGTGTTCAGTTCATCGTATCCCCCATCGTTCCTGATTCCAGTCTCCCTCAAACCGTTCGCGCGTTCGTCGTTGGGCGAACAACGTCCGCGATATCGGTTCGCTCGTTCGTGGCACGTCGCGTTCGTTGTGTCGCGATTTTTCGTCCCTCCTCTCCTCCTTTACCACCTTATAATTCCTTCTCTCTCTATATATCCTCATCATCGTTCGTTGTGTTTCCGTAGTCGTCATTGTCGTATCTCTCCCACCGGCGAACATACTCAATCGTTCTACTTTTTTTCCTCATACAAAATCGGTGGTGGACGCACCAAGATATATATATCATATCTGTCAGAGGGCTTTGGGTAATAGGAAAAGAGAGAAGTGTGTTATAGTATCTTCCTCAGGTATTCCAGACAGGATGGCGTTCAATGGGGACGGACCACATTCAAAGAGGCAACGGCTTGAGGAGTCCGGTCACAGGGTGAGGAGCAACGAAAACACCGTAAAAGAAAAAAAAAAAAAAAATAATCCTTTTTTACATTTTTAATATCAAAAAACTGTGAAGCCAACTACCATAGTGGTTGCAGGAACAAAAAAACATTTATTTCTCTCAATTTCCTCTCTTCCTTACTCTCTTTTTTTTTTTTTATTTTTTTTTTACTTTGTCATTTTTATCATGTGAAACATCCATTTTTTTCATATCAACACCAATATTTTATTAACTCTTAATTTATTTTTTTTGTATATTCAATATTGCTATTCGAAACTGCATGCTTGAATTTATTTCATGTTGCTTGTGTGTGTGTGTGTGTGTGTGTGTGTGTGTGTGTATTTAATTAACTTTTTCAGAGCTCCAATTCACAATGACTTTCTTATAATACTTTATATATATATATAGATATATATATATGTAATGTCCTCCGGTTATGCATCGCGCGCTTTATGTATCGTCGCCGCCATTCCTATCTGGGACCATTTACAGTACAATTCTCATGGGAAACATGGGCTAATAATCTATTTCCTCAATTCAATGGAAATATTTGTAATGAAGAATTTTATACGGTTTAACAAACACGAAAATTTCGAGATATTTTTTGTCTTTTTTTTCCTCCTTTCTCATTTTCTACGAGAAACTTTGAAGGAGAAATGAAATTGAAATAATATCGTGTTTGTTGTTTGACCATTGAACTCACAAATCTGTCATTGTGTTGTAACGGTGGTTGCCGGTGTTATTTGTATTATTCCATTACTATCAGCACTTCATCATAATACAGCTAGAAACGTCTTGATCGTGATCAAGTCGACAACCTGTTATCCCTGAATGGCAGCAGCTCCACCGATCTAGTCATGGAGGTATATTGATTATTTCATGAAAGCCACCTGAACAAAATATTCAACTACATATAACTCTATTTCCTATGTGAATTTCTATTCAATTACATTTGCAATTGATTAATTGACGCATTATAAAAAAATTGATTTTACTAATACATTTATATGTATTATTGAAATTAATATTTTTTTATTGTGTATGAATTTGTTAATTAATAATAGCCGCCATTTCAATTAAATTTTCTCTTATATTTCGTGTGTTTGTAATGTTTGATATCGCGAATGTGTTGCCGTCGGCTAATACAATACACCCCTCTGAATATTACTTGGTAACGAAACGTTATCAGTAATTTACGCGAGTTTTTTTTTTTTTTTTTTTTTCCATTATCATCACATTCAGCATTGATAAAAATAATTATGATATATTTTTAATATATGAATTATTATATTTATTGGGATAATTTGCTCATGGGATACAGTGATGTTGTTATGTTCTGTAGATGAATTTTCACGTACATATACACCAGTGTTTATATGTGTGTACCGCGAAAAAAATTTCATCTCTCGCCAATTATCCGATATACTTCTCTTTTATGAATATGTCATGATGGATAAAAATATATATTCATTACTTATCTATTATTGAAGAAGCTCATGCGCACATGTTACTAATGGCGCACGCGCTTGTGCGTCATTGAAATCGATAATTAATGTTTTTTTACCCGCTTTATATTATTTTTTATCAATTGCATTTTCCCTTTGATCTTGTAACCCTTTGATAAATTGTCGCTATTCGCTTATGACAATTATGCGCAAAGATAAAATAGATCAAACAAAACAAATCAAAAATCTCTGTCGAATTTTCTTCTCCATTCTCTTTGTTCGTCCAGTTTCCATCAAGTCAATATATGGCATTAAACATTTTCAATTGTCAATGAGAAACAAAACGGTATAAAATCGAGGGAAAAAATGAATACTGTCTGGTAACTCAATTGTTCCATTGAAGTATTGCAACAATGAAAACATATTATTCAATGTATATAACATAAAATCATTTGTTATCTATTCACCATACAACACATCGGTGTCTTGTGATAGTGTATAAGACAAACCTGATTTGATTACGTATGTCTCCATTGTATTTGCTTTTCAGTTGTCTTCTCAATATATCACTCCAACGACATACACACCCATTTATTAGTTCTCACACATATTCAAGAATAGAATAGGACATTTATTCTTCATGCTGACATAATGTTGAAGATGGTCGGTTAGATTGAATTGTAAATTCCAATAGAAATATACAGAAATAACCAACCAAACAAAGATCATGTCATCAGAAATTGGACATAGCTCTCTCTCTCTCTCTCTCAATGGAATATGTGTATATATATATTTACATTTAGATGTAGAATGTCTGTGAGTTGCTTTCGACACATTTTAAAACCGCGAACAACGCGCTGGTGAGTCGTGAAAAGCTCTTGCATTTGTAGCAATAAAACGTAAACATTGTTTTCATTGCTAATCTCTTTATTGGCGCGTGCTTGGCAATTTGCCAATGGTGGGTATAGTATTATATAGCATACTCGTCGTCTTTACCTTCCTCCATCTTTCTCCATCGAACTTATCCTGTTGCTGCATGTGCCCTCTTGACACTGCGCCTGTGGTTCCACCACTTCACCATATACTTTTTCAATACTCTCTCGGGCCCTGTTGCTATTCCTCAATTGGTCACGACCACGATTTACTATCGGTGCCACGACAATTTTCAGTGGTTCATTTCACTTCTTTAAATGGAAGAAAAAGAAAAAAAAAAGGGGAAATAAGTGAAAAGAAATAGAAAGAAGAGAGTGGAATAACATTATAATGATAGAATGGATTGGATCAAGTCTACGAATACGCTTTTAAGTGTGTGTAAGTAAATCGGAGTAGACTCTGACCGGATTTGTAAATTTGGATCGGGAATTTGCAGTAAGCCCGCGCTGTTAAAAAAAGGACGACGACAAAGACGAGTTAGATGGGAGACGAGACGGATATTCACGGGGAGATGAATAAAAGAGAAAAAGGGAGTGAGAGAGACCGAGTCAATCGTGTTTGCCCGGGCAAATGTTGAATGTTGAAATTGTGCATGAGTGAATTTATCATTAAATGAATAGGAGGAATAAAATGAAAAATAAGATGAGGATAAAAATGAAAAATAATAAATAAAACCAATTGACATTTACTTACCCTTACGAAACCACTTCATATTCTCTTCTTCCTCATGCTACCGTTCGTTGCTAGTTGATTTATACAAACGATTAAGTTGGCCATAAATGTAATTTATTTCTGTGCTTTTCAGAATCATGAGTACGGCGGTTACGGGGACGAGCCGCGGCGTAAAAGGTACTATATACAGACATTCATAAAAATATGCATATTGCTGACAAATTGATTGAACAATTAATCTATCATATTAAATATTAATATGTTAATTTTTTTATTTTCACTTTTAGAGAGGACAATAACAAACCAAATCACGTTTTGCTGTTTACAATAATCAATCCAGTCTATCCAATCACCGTCGTAAGTTACGATTTATAATTTGCCATGCATAATTCGCACAGAAATAATGATTATTTATTATAAACATTTCTCTCAATCGGATCGTTAAAGTTGCCAACATGTTTCCTTAACATTTCTGTATCTAAAGCACACATTTACAAAGCGTATATATATATATATATACATATATTGGATCACGCACCAGAAACGTTTGAAATTTCGTAGACATTTGTGTTGTGACAAGTCACTATACGCCCCAATATATCAAGCGACTCGGTAGTATTATAACAGTCCACGTGGAAACATATAATAAATTCATATACACAAGCATACACAGACATATACACGGTGGACAAATTCGTTAGCAAATTCTTCATTGACTACCTAAACAAAATGCGTTTGGCTCATTCTCCCAACGAAACCAAAAAGTAAAAAACAAGATAAAATAATGAATAAAATAAAACAGAGAAGAGATGAAAAAACGAAGAAAATAGATACACAGACATGAGGAAAATACGTCTAAAGATCATGAATAGTTGGGCGAGGTCAAGCCCGACGTGCTGTGCCAGAACAAGAGAATGAGGAATTAGTGATAGAAGAGAAAAAAAGAATAAAAGCATGAAAGAGAAAGTGCGAAAACGATAGAGTCGAGAAAAAATGGGTCCTCTCGAAATACAGTTTTAGTATAGCGAATAGAGAGAACGTAATAAAAATACTCGTCAAATGTTACTCATAAATTTTATGTTCATATTTTTTCATGTGTTGCAGGAAGTACTGCACGCGATTAGTGCACCCAGTGGACAAGTACAGCGTATCGTTATCTTCAAGAAAAATGGCGTCCAAGCTATGGTGGAATATCCTTTTTTAATCTAATAATAAAAAAATAAAAAATTGAAATATGAACACTTTGAATATTTTAATGGTGATCATTTTTCACCATTATCTTTTTGTATTTTCGTTTTTCTGTATTCATCTTGACTGTGTTTCTTGCGGTGCTACTGTTGAGAAGTAATGTTAGGATAAATATATACATTTAAGTACAAATCCTTAACGGTACATGATTTCGACGTTTACATTTGACTCAGTGGAGTCGGCGACGCGAGCAAAAGACACCCTTCATGGCGCTGACATTTACTCTGGCTGTTGCACACTCAAGATTGACTTTGCCAAGGTAAGCTGAATGCTGTGAGAGCGGCAATGGCGGTGGCGGTGAAAGAGTTTTTTTTTTCAACTGGATGGATGAGTTTGGTTTATTTAAACTAAAAAGAGAAATAATAAAAGAAATGACAAACTTCTCTGCGCTGCATACAGAATAAAGAACGAAGATATATATATATATATATATATATATAAAGCAACAATGAGAAAGAGCGAGCGAAGAGAGATAGAGAGTCTGATACGCAGGTCGCGAATTATCGATCGAGCATGAGTGCAACAGAACTATGGGTGCGAGGCGGTGAACAAAAAGGAGAGAAAAATGGAGAGCGGGCGAGGGATGAGAATGGAGAAATAAAAAAAAAACGATAAAAAGATATAACGGAAAAATAAGCCCAACGAATTTTCCTAGAGAGCCCGTCTCTCAACGTCCGCCAGCCGCTTGAATTAATACTCTCGTTTAATGTCTCACGCTGGGTTATACGGCTAGGCGATTTAGCAGTTTGGCGGTTTAACAGGCAGGCACGTGAGTGCTTGCCAAAAATAGTCGGATGATTCCTTGTCTCTTTCTCGCTCATTCTCTGTTTGCGGGGTTAGTACGAGCCGCGGTCCTCTTTCGCCCGCGTACGCGCATTTTGTATTTTAAATGTCGGGGCAAACGCATTCCACCAACGATAAGGAGCGTGAATATACACAGTTGCAACTACCGTTCAGCCGATGAACGTTGATGTATTGTCTGTGGGTAATGACCAATGAGGCACTTTAACTCAAGGAATCGTAATCGACTTGATGATGCATCAAAGTTTATAGAAATAGCCAATTTTAATGATGCATGAATTTTCATTTCTCTGCATACATTCAATGTATTATATATGCCCTTAGGAGTTTCAACGATATATCACAGACACAAATCTAATAGCAAAATTTCGGATGGGTTCGAATAAATATAAATACACACGCAAGGAATTTTACTGCCCAACGCGAATTATGAATATTTCCGAAATGATGACGTTGATGTGACATCAATGTTCTCACCGACTAATATAAAAGCTATGTAACGTAATTGCATACACTAAATATTTTCTCTCATCTAAACTTTAATATATAGATATATACATATAATACTAAAAGCATATGTTTATAAATGAATGTCACGCCTACGCATAATATTTCTGTCGCACTCTTGACAATTTGTCATATACACATCTGTGATATCTTAATTCGCACGCAAATTTTGTTGTGCGCCCGCCCGCTCACTCGTCTTCTCGATCATTTCGTCCGACACATAACAGTGTCGACATTGTTTGTTGAATAATCTTCTCTATAAACTTTTACATGGTCATCATTCTGATGTTTCATTATCGTAAATGTTTCAGCCGACCAAGTTGAATGTCTACAAGAATGATGCTGAGAGTTGGGATTACACAACACCAACCCTTGGTAAGTTATCTCTTATCATATAGTTTTATTTCATTCCTCTCTCCCTTTCCTCACCCACTCTCTCTCTCTCTCTCTCTCTCTCTCACTCTCTCTCACTCTCTCTCTCTCTCACTCTCTCACTCTCCTTTTCTCTCTTTTCTTTACATATATATTTATATTTACTGCATTGATCGATCGACAATTATACCCCTTTTCTTTTTCGCCATTTTATTTCTAACTATCAATATTTCACCGATGCTGCAACTGATGCTGCTATTCTCGTCGTAGCTTTGCTTTCACCTTCCCCGTGCATAACCCTCTCATTCTATCTCTTCCGGCTCTTCGTCTATCTGCCACACTACATCTATTTCCAACCAGCGCTACTTTTCTACCTCTCTATTCTGTCCTCAGTGACGTACATCAACACACTTTTTTTTTTTATCGCCATTAACAGAGTTCTCTCTATCTACATACATACATGTATATTTATATTCAGGTATATATATATGTATATACCCATACGCCTATATTTCTATCTTCGCCAGTACGAGCTTTCCTGTCTCGCTTGACGACCATCGAATTGGAACACCTCGGGGCGGAACTGTCCCTCTAACTCGTGGCAGAATGTCTAGTTTCCGAATTGGCGCGACACATAACAGCTGTCGCACACTGTGTGCGACACATGCACATACATATACAGGCACTAAACCACCCACCCTGCAAAGTGAAACCAACGAATGAACGCATTGCCAACTAATACTTTTATTTGAAAAATCGCCACCCACTTTTATCAATGCAACTGACTTCATTTTCTTCGCGTATAAAATCCTTCTACTTTTGCTTTCATTTCACAATTCTTTTTCAATAATATTTTACTTCCAATTGTTGTGACTATTCATTCAAATAAATATTCGTCGCATCACTGTGTACATAAATATGTAAATATATATTTGTATGTGTGTATGTATTTGGTACATGTAACTCTTTCTCTTTCTCTAATCAGTTATTTTTTATCCACTTGCAAACGGCCAACTTTGCAATTTTCTCTACAATCAAATAATTTATCCTTGTTTTGTATGGAATTCGTTCTGGACGTGGGAATGCATGTGCAAACATATCCACACCCACACATGTTGACGACAAATTACACACATTCTTCTTCTATCTTTACTATCACTTCCCTCTATATTTTTATTTATTATGTGTATATATATGTATATATGCCTTGTTACTCAATATCTATCCTCATTGCCTTGTTCTTCTGCTGTATATACAGACAAAAGATATAATTGTTGCATGCAAAGAATATAAAAGCATTGTGTAGAATTCTTTTTTTTTCCATTACTTAATATTAAATACTTAGTGATTCGTTGTCGCATTGAGCTTCCAGGATCTACATATATACATATCCAAACACACACACATGTTGTATGCATATATATATATATATATATGTATATGTATATTATATATGTATATATGCATATATGTATATATTAAATTTAATGTGTAAACATATATCGCGTACATCAATCAAAACATTTATATTCCATGTGGAATAATTTGGAGTTGTGTGTGTTAAATAAGTCTCCATGGATATTTACTGTATATACATATATTATAATCAACTAAAACCACCACCATAACAACAACAACAACAACAACAACAAAATAAAATTACTCTCATCACCGGCGCCTAAAACTCGAAAACAACATCATCCAAAAACATCACCACCACAACCACCACCACCACCACCATCGTCACCGTTAAAGAACGACAAAATTTATATACTTCGTCATCAATCCCAACGCGCCTCTGAAAGAGCA
Source organism: Galerucella tenella (assembly GCA_910591685.1). Taxonomy (NCBI): domain Eukaryota; kingdom Metazoa; phylum Arthropoda; class Insecta; order Coleoptera; family Chrysomelidae; genus Galerucella; species Galerucella tenella. Next base: position 116,246 of record CAJUYH010000608.1, read on the forward strand.
CAAACAGAAATAAATAAAATAGAAGCGAGTGAAAGAAGATTAGTTGTACCACTACACACAAGCAGCACTCAACGATATTCCATTGGAGTAAAAAAAGAAAAAAAAAAGAAATAAAAATTACCGTTGGAAACGGGCGAGTCAACAACTATCAATTTTATTACTCCAACACATGCAATGACACACAAATTAGACATGGGCAAACAATTGAAACAAAGTTAATATATAAAAGAGATAATTATAATGCAGTGATGTAGAGAAAATAATACGCGGTAGATTTCAAATAATATTTTTGTTTATTTAGCTTTTTCTTTTCTTTTTTTTTTTTTTTTTTTCTCATCATATAATTTATTTTCTTATTTTTTATTTTTCTTCAAATTTGTAGTAAATTTGGTGAAAGATGCTTTCAAGAGTCGTTGCCGTCAATTAACGCTTGAAGAGAGTCCAAAGCCGAGGCGTGAAGAATGACAGAAAGAAAGTTATATTTATATATATGTGTGTGTATATATATATATATATATGTATATATGAGCGAGCGCCAGAAGGCAACGAGGAAGACAAAAAAGAATAATAATATTTATCTATATATATACATACATATATATATCACCCCGACTGCGCACGAGTGAAAATGAATGAAAGACAAAAAAAACAGCGAGAAAGGGAAGTTTTTAGTGAAAACATATCAGAAAAAAAAAAAAATACTCGAGACAAATTAGTTGCGTAACTATCACATAATTCACAAGATATTCTCACATAATGTCACACATACTACGAGCATAGATCTACCGGACCCTCCATTCACCAGCATCGACTGTCAAACAATCATTTCGAACAAAATAAAAATAAATAAATAAATAATAAAATAATGATAAGTTACTAATAATTGAAGGGGGAAAAAATACAACAAACAAAAATAACAAGTTCATATTTGTCTATAGATTTGTTAATTCAAAAAAAAAAACATTTTTTACACGTTTATATGTATATATATTTCTGCATATATGAGCTTTAAATTAGTTACATACATGCGTTATTTATATATATATATATATGTATGTATATATATATATATATATATATATAAATAAATAAATAAATATGCAGATTAATTAACTGAAATATAATGAACCAAGTGGCCATTCGCAAATAATAAATTATATCACAACAATATGTTATGTGCCATTTTTGCAAAGGCTACCAATGCACTCACAGACAAACATTCGACCGATCAACCTATCTCGACCACTGCTATCGCCCCGCCATGAACTTACCGAGTCTACGATTCGAGAGAAAGAGAGAGAGAGAGAGAGAGAGAGCAAATTTTATGAAAAAAGAAATCTGTTTAATAGCCATTATCCTCCCGTTCATTCACACAATTGAATATATAAAGAAACACAAAAAAAAATGTTCAATGGGCAATCGATGCCATTACAAAATTAAATAATCCGGTGAAAAAATAAAAAATAAAAAAGTTATGACACGGAAATTAGTCGACAAACATTGGAAAACATGCACGGAATAAAATCGCAGGATGATCGGAAGTGGGGAAAGATTGCAGGAAACAAAAAAAAAGATGTTATGTTGGAATGTTTGTCTGTGTGCAGATGCGGCCATCTCTTTGTTGACTTGAGGGCGATGATGGATTGACATGGACAAGTCAGGGCCGGTGAGTGAAGGATTAGGTAGGTCTACGGCTAATGCTGATGATGATGATGATGATGCTCTGTCCACTGGGGACACAGAGGCTTCTCAACGTTGAATTTTATTTGGATTGCCACAATACAACTGTTTACGGTAAGTATAGTTAATGCGCTTGCTTTGCCAACCAAAGAATTAGTTTAAGCTATAAAATTAATATTAAGAATATAAAAACTCGAAATTGTGCAGCCAATTTATTTGAAAAAAAAAAAAAGAAAATAAACCAATCAAACAATAAAAGTATATGAATAAATAAATAAGATGTATCAACGAATCGATGAAATTAAGAGTGTGCATTGATGAATATGAAGAGTCCCACACAATTCATATGGACATTGTCGGTGGTTGGGTTGGTTGGTATAGAGATAAAAATGACAGGAGAAAGAGAGAGAGGAAAACCGATTCTATATATATACATATACATCTATTCCTATATATGTATATATATATATGTGTGTGTGTTTATATGATTGTACGAACTATCGAAGCTGACGAAGGGAATTGCGTCTGTTCAAGGTACTGGAACACACAAAAGTGAATCGAATGGAAATGGGCGACCGGCGCCATTGCTTGCTGAGCCAAGATATGGAGCAGCGCCTCAGCCATATGGTAGTAAGCGACTCAAGAACATCAATATAATAAACGCGGCGTCTGGTTAATTTATGAACTTTTCAATTGAAATGATACACACTTGAATATCGTGCGTTTTCGTTTGTTATTCAGGTTCAACTCCACAAGTTGCATTCCCGCCTGGTCACGATCGCTATGAAGAGGGTTTTAATGGACCGACAACATACGCGGAGCCATATGTTGAGAGATACGGATTAAAAAGTGATTTTGGTGGTCGTGAACCATTACATCCATCACCAGCAAGACCCGGCTATGTTCCAAGTCTTGGACAAACGCCACCAACTAGCGCTCAAGGATCAGTAATGATGGTTTATGGATTGCAAGCGGACAAAGTTAATACAGATAAATTATTCAATCTGTTTTGCCTGTATGGAAATGTGACAAAGGTAAACATAAAGTGAATTTTAATTCAGTTCCTGATAGCAATGGAAAGTTTTTACAATTGAATTTGTGGTTGACTTTATATAGGTGAAGTTCTTGAAGACAAAGGAGGGATGTGCAATGATTCAAATGGGTGATAGCATTGCGGTAGAACGTTGCCTACAAAATTTGAATAATGTCACTATAGGTACTGAAAGTAAATTACAACTTGGCTTTTCAAAACAAGCGTTTCTCGCTGACGTGACAAATCCATACGTTTTACCCGACAAAACGGCAAGTTTCAAAGACTTCACCGGCAGTAAAAATAATAGATTTTTAAATCCAGCAATGGCTAATAAAAATAGAATACAACCGCCATCGAAGATTGTGCATTTTTTCAATACACCACCCGATTTAACTGAAGACACAGTCAATCGTGTATTTGTTGAACGTGGTATTGAAGCACCAATGACAGTTAAATTGTTTCCACTTAAATCCGAACGATCATCATCAGGCCTCATTGAATTTAGCAGTGTTGGTGTTGCTGTCGCCGCTATTATGGAGTGCAACCATACGGCTCTCGAAAATAGCAGTGAGTAAACGATAAAAAATTTAAGAAAAAAAAACGACAATTTCTCTTGCGTCTAAATTTAAATTTGAAATCATTTTTATTTTTTGTTATTTTTTCCTTCGTTCTTCTCATGTTTAATTAGATGGGAAATTCCCCTACATCATGAAGCTTTGTTTCTCATCATCGCGTACCATACCAACAAACTTTCCACCGGGCGGCGCAAATGCAAATGCATCTGGCAATTCACCTGGTAATGGCCACGCGAAAATGCAACAAGATTCAGAATAGAACGGCGAGCACCAGGGCCAGCAAACGCATCATTATCATCATCTTCATCTACATCATCATGATTATCAAAAACAGCAATCACATCATCAACAGCTGCCAAATCAGCCGCATGGACAACAAAAACGACAACATAATAATTATCATCGTCATCGTATTTCTCAAGGTCAGCCTCACGGTCAATATGGTCTACATGAATTGTGTGTTACGGTGGGACAAACCGTGCATCAACCAACTACCATTGCTTTATCTCCCGTTTTACCTCCACCGCTACCGCCATCCTGTCATCTTCTTATCGCCGCACCAACTCTGTACACAAATGTACCCGGTAGTATACGTCATCAACCACCACCCCCGCCGCCACCGCCACCACCGCCACTTCCTCCCCCAACAGCGTTAACACCGCGAGCATCGCTTGCTCCATTATCGTCACAGCCGCTGGCCGCTTTCTGGCCCTATATATAAAAAAAAAAAAGACTCGCGACATTTGCTTTTCTCGCAAAGGAGAAAAAAGTAGATAAAGAAATGGAAGAAGATATAGAGGGCAAAAATGATAAAGGGCGGACCAAATATCTCCAGGCGTAGTTGAAATACGTAATGCCTAGGAGGTCCCTCTCCCATCACTTTTTTTTTTCTCGATAAACTCTAGATGGCCGTGGTTCTTTGGTGTTATTTGCCGTTGAAGACCTCAATCGATTTTTCGTGGTGAGAATATATATAATAATATATTATATGTAAGCGAGTATAAATGAATAGATTTTGCCATCACCGATTTTCTAGGATCGCTTTTTTTCAAATACATATCAAATTGGGCAGTGTTTTACTCTGAAATATGTAATATGTAGATCATATTTGACAGCAGCAACAGCAACGATATATTTGTCGATATTTTAATATGACAACGAATGTTTGAATTTTCTTACGTTTGTGATCAGCCGCGCGCACGTGTGAGTATATGTGTATGGATGTGTGTGCATGGGTGAATGGGTGGGTGTGTGTGTATATTGCAAAAAGATACAATAAATTTTAACCATTGCTTCGAATTTTTGGGCAAGCCGCTTATGAACCACGTGCCCTAAATATAACTGCCGAGTTTTTCGCCCGTTTAAATCAAAATACAGTTATTGTGTTATGAAAAACAGAGTAATAATAATGGGCATGAAAAAGAGATGAAGAAATATTTTATTGACCGACGCGGGATTATATTGATTTAATCGGGAAAACTGGATCTAGACCACGGATCACGCGTGTAATTGCGCGATGTATTTTTGGAGTCACCTCTAGTCCCTGATGATGCACGATTCCCGACGAGATTTGCCTGCGATTTTCATTTACTCGCATATATTATATATAAATATATATATGTACATTAGAGAAAATATATGAAAAAAAAAAAAAATAGTCCACATATATGAAATCCGTGAAAGTGATACAATCCGGCAACGTATCGAATGTGTGTATTAGTTTGCTAAAAATCGTCTGTCAAAATTCGTCGTGAATCCAATTTTTTTGAATTTTAACAAATAAAAATATAACAAAAAATACTTCTTGACTGCTATATTTAAGAACAATAAATTAATCTATTATTCCCCGCTCAGTCACAAAATAATGAGCTGTAGTGTTCAGATTTCTGATGACTTTGATGGAAAAAAAATAATAAGAAAGCCGAGTACTCGATGCTGAATTTCTATTCAATTTATTGCATCGCAGACTGTGAATTGAATTTTATATAATATAAATGCAAACAATGACCTTGACAACACAATATATTAGTATCCCTTGGCAATATTTTGTCGGGTCAAGGGATGTTTTTATAAAAAAACAAAATGGAAAAAAAAAACAAACACATACAAAAAAAAATGATTTTAGACCTCCGAGAAAATTTTGATGCGAACGAATGACTACCACTATAACTAACTTCTACTAAAATTACAATTATCAACTGCATTCTAATTAAACTATAAAAACCAAAAACATGTAGACTCAACTTGGCCATACTTAAATAAGTAAGATAATGTGGGCATTGTACCATGAGAAAAAGGAAAACCAGACGGCGTAAAACTGAAAAATAAAATAATATAAAAAAAATTATCTCTCACCAAATACATACTCATGTTCACTGATCGCGCGTGAGCTTTGAAAGAGAGAAACCGATGATTGCGCGTGATGAAAAAAAAAAAAAAAAATAACATGAATTAAGCAAGAATGAGAATGTGGAAATTTTAAGAATTAAGAGAAAATAAAAAAAATTTATATTTGAGGCAATATTTGTAAACAATACAACTAGAGCGTAAGTTGTATTTGATTTAGAGGAAAAGACATTGCATTAATTAAGCAAGTAAAAAAATAATAATGAATAATGATTAATGCTCTTTGTTTGTCAAAGACATTAAAGATTATATTAAAAATGAATGCAATGTGTGGCCTGGGAGATTATCTGAATTGTAAATAATATAGGCAGCTTCAATGACGAATTCGCGATCCTTAAGATGGAATTGTTTTTGAGAAAGTGCTTAAAGTAGCCTAAAATGAAAATAATGGACTAAATAGAGAAGTAAAATATAATCGTCATGAATTGATAGACGATTTATATGCGCTTCGATTCCTATTTATAAAGTATACAACAAAAAAAGAACAATTGTATTTCTTTTTGGTCAATTATAAAGTTACTTTTGTGTTTCTACATTATTATTTTCACCAATAACAAAATGGCAAAAAGCGAAATATAATTATTTGGATATTTATTGCTATACATCACACGCATTCTTCAATATGAAATCATATCAGTTTAGCATAGTGAGTGGAATTTAAATTGATTCTAAAGGAAGAAAAGTAAGAAAAAAATAATAATTAATAATACGAAAGAAGTAAAAATTAAATAGATGGCGGGAATAATGTCATATCGTAAATATTTGTAGGTATAAACGAGTGTAAATTAGGAGTTTTTGAATTCAATCAAGAGAGTATCGTCATAAACAAATCGTTTTGTTGTTTATGTATGTACAAACATTGGATTAATAAGTTTATGGTGGGGGGTGGTCTCATTATGAACTTTCAATTCATTTCATTATTTTCGTTTCCATTCATTCGACTTACGTTATTTTTTTTTGTTCTTCTCTCTCTTTTTTTTTTTAATCGTTTCGATATCTTATAACACATGTATAAAAAATATTTGTGTGTGTGTGTATTTTAAATAGTAACTATCGTTTTGATACGGCTGTGAGAAATATACTTTGGCAAGAGTATAATTTTGGAAAATCCTCGATTTTACAACTCGCTCGACAATATATCATTATCACACTGATCAATCAGTTGCACATATTTTATAAACAATTTTTAAATAATTCAGAGAATGGGGTGGATTGGGGAGAGGGGGGGGGAGGGGGGGGGGGGGGGCATGAATTGTTGGAGGCAACTGATTATTAATAACTCTGGCTAATGGGTTTTAATCATGCCAGGCTATTTAATCGAATCGAGGGTAGTAAAAAAAATTTTTTTTTCAAATATTCTTTTTATAAAAAAAAACAGCGTATGGTACAATTGACAATTATCATTGATAATGGTCAATTAAAATCGCTTCAACGATGCCCTCGTGATTAAAATCACGCTCCAATGCGATATAGAAAAGAAAATTAGAATCGCCTTTATATATCAACTAATAAAAGAAAGAACAAAAAAAAAGAAACAAACTAATTTGCAAAAATGAATAGCAAAAAGAAATATGAAGAAATAAAAATTCTACACGCCAGACTGTCGCTTATTTTCTGATATAATTACTTGTACATTCAATGCGATTTATTGTAAAACATTTTTAGTGCATATATTTAACAACGAACGCTCACGTCAATAATAGTCGAGAGCCACATGAGGATTGTGTAATTCGGTAAGCAGGGAAAATAATAAAATTGAGAAGAAAAGAATGCTGTTGTGTCGTATTTGCGGTCTGACCAACGAAACTTTTGAACAATATCGTTGATAAAAGTCAATCGTCCTTTGACGAGCGATTGTATTTTCATTTGCTCTCCATATTAAGTATGAAGAAAAAAAAAAGAGAAAAAAGGGAAAAAAATTAAAAGACAAAATAATGGACCCGAAAATGTATTGGGACAATTTGCCTCAAACATTATGAACAAAGACCGTGTGAATTCAATGATCCTGTAAAACTCTTTGTCAAGACTATACCATACCATACACCGGCAGAAGATATGAATCGATTGTAAACAATAATTCAAATAACATACGTCATATATTTGTCAATTCAATCTTACATTTTAAAACTCTAAATGAGTATTTAATTCATTTTGTTTATCGCGTTTTATTAATGATCTTAACCTTTTTTTCGTTTGTTTTATTAAACTACTGCGCCAGTTACTTCCAGTATTAATCAATCATCTTCCGGTGAATGGGATACACTTTATGTACAAAATCAAATATTCATTATTGTAACAACAAAAAATGAAAAAAAAAAAAAAAACGGAAATGATATCCGATATGGCATCGTCCACACATATATAAAATAATATTAATATGGGCGTCTCTAATATTAATTGTGTCGAATAGAACATATAAAAATGAATACAAACAAACAAATAAATAATAACGAACACAATGACAGAAAAAAAATTAGAGGCGCGCCTGCATACACTGCAAAAAAAAAAAAATCAAGGTTGTAAGAAACAAAAAATATCTGTGTCGATATATATGATTCTAACAGAAAGTCGTAGAAAATCAATTTTCAATTCATTTGTTAACAAGATAAAAAATAATGAATTAAATATAAACACACAATTGCTGATGCATATCCCATCTGTATATGTATATATTTGCAAATACGTATATGAACAATCACTCTTATTCAAATGGATATTAGTGAATATTATTTATAATTCCAATTTTTCAAAAAGTTGGAAGGAAAAAAAATACTACAAAATATGAGTATATATAATTAAATAGACATTGCGTCTCAAAAACAATACAAAATGTATTAGAATTAATTGTCTTGTTAGTTGATAGACGATAGAAAACATATCGCTATTATTATTATTATTATTATTATTATTATTATTATCATTATTATTATTATTAATTATTAGCTATTCATTATACCTATTATCGTTATACCATCATCATTATTATCATCGTCGCCACCATTAGTTGAAATCATTTATTGTTCAGTTTATTAATTATAAATATGATTAAATGAATAAAAAACACCGTTAGCATTGCTAAAGTGCAATAACTGCCGAACACGCAACGATCTCTCTTGCAGTAAAATTTAATCATCATCACCACATGATTAAATTGATTAGAATAAATAGAAAAAAATATTTCATTCATCAATTAATGCATAAAATAAAATATAAAATAAACATATATGTATATGTATTTAATATAAAAATTACCATCAGCTGTGAGAGAAAGCGTAGCGCAATAAGAAGCCTTTAGCAACGCCAAGTATTACCGGTAATATACCCTCCCACATATCAGGTTGTAGATCATCCAAACTATCTTTCTGTCATATCAATGTTCGTAGGATTAAAATGAAATATAGTTCACTGACTATTCGGTGATAGAAAACGAGAACGGAAGAGAGAAAAAAAAAATGAAATCTCGTCCTTGAGACTGCGGGGAGAAAAATAGATTCGATTTTGACAAAAAAAAAAAAAAAAAAAAGTATAGAGAAGGAAAAAAATGAGTAATAAATGAATATCGAAATTAATTTTTTTTCTCCCTTAAGTTTATAATATAGCCCGTCCCTCTCAATTTCCCGCCCCTTTTATCCCAACACCTCCCGATCCTTCAAACCCCTAGATAATCAGGACCTGTAATAGAAGGTCCTATGCTCTGTCTTCCCATCGCTGCGTCAAAAGACAAATTAGATGTAACAATATTAATTAATTAATTAATTAATTAATTAATTATATATGTATATTATATACATTAATTAAGACATATGACTTGAAAATGAAAATGTGTGTCATAACGGGGTCTCGCATTAATGCGGATTGTGATGAAATAAAATTAATTTATTGGATTATATAAATAATAATACGTCGGAATTGTGGCGTTATGAAAAATAAATTATTTATCAGACCATACCATTGGCAGGGTGGGTGGCCACCACTATATGCAAACGCAGTGGTCCGTTATGTCACAATATACATATGCGTATAAATTTAAATGTATTTTAATGCTATAGAGGTATATCTAGTACAATAATAAATTCACTCATATTAAAAATTAAAATAAATACGAGAATACAAAATGAAAAAAAAGATGAATTATACACGTACATATATATAATACATAAATGACGAATACACATTATATATACGCTCACAATCAATTCTCACGACTTCACCAACACACCTATTTCGCGAGACAAATTGCATTAATATTATGATTAAACTTAAACGTAAATAATGTGTGGGTAAATATATATAAATTTATTATAAATGCGTTGAATTTATTTTAATACGCATTCAATAAATTAATATATATTTACTGTTGCATTGTACTGTATGTCGTACGCTCTAATGTTGTTTAAAGAGTTATTTGCGAGTCAATTATCTGTGCCTAGCAGCCCTGAGCACCCTATCAAGTGTACCACTGTCTAGACAAGAATTTAAGTAAAAAACAAAATACAAATGCGAATAATAAAAGTAAAGACAAAAACACAGAGAATTAAAAGAAAGTTGGCGAGAAAAAAAATAAATAAATAAATGAATAAAATACTTGAGCGAGTGAGCGAAAGAAAGAGCGAGAGGCTAAATTAATAATTGATGCGATAATAAAAGACACGGAAGAAACTGTGTTTCGAAGAAATACAGAGATCAAGCGAGGAAGAAAGAAAGAGAAATTGCACCCTTGTATACATAGTCAGCACAATATGATCTGTTCCGATTTTGGAATCAGTTTTTTCGGATTTGCCAAGAATGTATTTGCCTACTCGATTAGGGAACTAAATATGAAATACAAAGAGATTTAAATGAGCATGTTCGATTATCAGTTATACCCTTCGTTTAATTATTGAATCCAATGTTTCGTTGTGTGTCTATTATATATGAAAAGTGTTCTTATTTTTATTTATAGTTTCTGTTTATTTTTCATTAATTGATATTGATGAATTTATCTGTGATGTTCAACAATTTTTGTCTTCTTTGTTTCCAGTTGTACATACTTTTTTTTTTTTTTTCATTCAACAACACTTTTTAATTATAAAACATATTTGCTGACATAATTGATTAACAAATTTCCACCATATAAATCGTCGATCAAGTTGTCCCTCACTCGCCAAATATTTCTTTTTCAACCATATATACATATATTTATATATATATATATATATATATAAATATTAAAAAATGAAATGACACACAGCAGACACAAACAAATTGATAAACAAATAACACTCTTTACTCTTTCGCGACAAACAGATAAAACAACATGATGAAGTGTGAAAAAACATGTACATGAAAAAAAAAACAAAGCAAAAAAAAAAGGAAA
>CAJUYH010000609.1:0-41233 GCA_910591685.1 Galerucella tenella
ATTATTATAACAGGCAGTTATAAGGGTCAATGACTATAACTCGCGTATGTGTTAAAGTTACCGTGGCAACATCAACCACTCGAGAAACGAAGTCTAAATCTATGGTCTAAATCATGTCTACATGACAATTTTTTTATTATTGATCTGACAGGAGTAGTTTGTAACGTCAAAACTTTTATTCGAACAATATTTCACTATGTCAAATTTACAAACTAAAATGGAAAGTGCCGTTGGTATTGTTTGAAATATTAATATATCGAATTTTCAAATCTTAGGAAATGGTATTTAAATTAATACTATTGACATTCACAGAACTCAATATGGTTGAACTTCCATTAAAATACAAATTAGTTTATGTTAGTTTCTCATTTCCATGACAACGCAAGGTATACATCGTATACATCACGAATTCAACCATTTGACATTTAGTTCTTATTTCCATTTATGATTTCCATTTCTTGTTGTTGTAGTAGTTATAGACCAGTATTTATAATTTCAAAGTGCACCAATAAAAAAATAGCGTAAAGTATTCGTGGATAACTGGTATTTAATACACTTGCTCTATTTCCCTCTATTTCGCTCTATGAAACCAAAATGTTGATTGACGTTGAAACAAATAATGAGATTGAATGTCGTTGAAAAAATGATGTTAAATACTGCAGGTTCTTGCCTAACTAACCAATGAAATTTGGAGGTAAACTAAGCCAGTTCGCAGGGCTTTGTTACCTTAATACTTAGCACACTAGAAGTTTTGTTTGTGAAGATAAAGTTGTACTGTAACTATTGATGTAGGTACTACTGATGTATTCTTATGGACTGTTTACTCCATGGAACTGTATGCAGGAAACTATTCAGGAAACTTGTTACTCCAAAGGGACTTGTATCCCAGGAAACTTTTATTTCAAGAAACTGTAGTATGTATTCCATAAACTGTTTGTTTGATACAGTAAAGTGTATCTCAGGAACTTGTTAGGTACTCCAAGAAATTTTATCCCAAGAGCTGTGTTCTAGGAAACTGTACAGTAATCCAGATTCTTATGATAAAACGGCATCTTTTGTTCATTCAAACTGCACAGTTCCAAACTTGCTACTTTGTCGACAGACGATGAGAGAAATCGCGCGTGTTTTAAAGACCTTAATATCCACTTATACTTTAATATACTATTTTCTATTTGAATTGACAGATTTTAAAAGTTTTTATGAATTCTACTTTAATTTTGTTTTTAATAGTTACAATTCAGTGATTGCAGAAAAAATGTTGTATGTATTACGAGCAAAAACGTGACATTATTGCTTTCGAGTAATTACCGCTCTCCGCTTCGCGTCGCGCGGTAACCATTACTGTCAAACAATAATGTATCACTTTTCGCTCTTAATATATAAATAACTATTATTTGCTCACATGTACATTTGATGTAATAAATAAATTACTAGTTATATAAATAGGTAGATGTCTAGACTACTGTCTTATCTTTCACCTCTTCTTTTAAAAGTGTTTATTACTGATAGGTAAGTCAATAAATGTATTATCGTTATTATACTTCCTTATTTTTATTCATATGGAAATAAATAAGATGGAAATGTTTTATTAAAAATAAGATACGTCCAATACGAGCACAAATTTTTTGGAATAGATGTCAGTTTAATAATATTATAAAGCATTACAAACTAAAGAGCAGACCGTTCACTGAGAAGCAACAACTACTTCCCTGGCTATATGCCACGAAGGACATTGAATTACACTTCTAATAAAACGAGGTTGGTATATCTGCAAGATATAACCAACCATTCTGGTTTCTAACTAGAAGGGACAATATCTCTTGTAGACCAGTTTCGGCGTATTTGCCCCTCGTCAGTACAAGGTAGATATCATCCGTCCAGAAGCTCGGAGAGCATAATTCTGGGCTGGAGACAATTATGAAATCAATAACGAAGCTGGTCTAACAAATTGGTTGGTTGAAAATTAAAATTATGTCTGATTTATGCAAATACTTCGAAATTGAGAAATTATCAGAATAAGAGGGAATCTCTCTGTTTCTTGGTTAAAATTCGGACCTGTTTTATGACTTATAATATTGCTAATAACATTTACCTTCAAAAGTCGTTTTGTGGATCAATAATTTGCCAACGAATGTTTCATGTTCAGACCGAAAAAATGCATTTGCTTTATTATTTTCAGTCTCATAATCTACAAAGGTAAACTAGCATGTAATAAATGCCTCTTTAAAATTAAAAAACCCAAGCATATTCATGGTTTGTAAAGGAAACAATATTAAATAGTACCATCATCAACTTAAAAATATAATAACGGAAGTATTGAATAAAGAATATTTAAGATAACTTAAACTAAAGGGCGTTAATATTTTAATTTAACTTGTAGAGAACGTTTAAGTGCCGATGTGGGTATATTGTTAACAAAGGAAAGAAAATATCGGTAATGTATATATAGGTGTTATAATTTTGTTCTGAAACGAAATGTATTTCTGAAAATAAACGTTGATAAACACAAATTTCAGCGCTACATCGTTCAAGGAGAGTTGTTGAACCTTTGTGGTGTATATCAAATGTAGCGTAATGTAAAAAATAATTATTAGAATTCTACTCTATAATTACGCGGTCATAAAAATATGGCAAACTTCCGATCAAGTTAATGTTTTAATTAATGTCAAATTAGATAGGTACGTTGTTTAAATTAATGTTTAGAAGATATGTAAATAATTTAATAAATAAACAATATACGGCCTTGGTGAATAAAAAAAAACTAATAATACCAGGTGTACCAATATCTCGCTTAATTTAAAAGATAATCCAGTACTGTAAAAACTGTGGTGGATGGCATGGCACTCCCTGTATATTTTCGTTAAGAACTGCTTGTCGCTCTGTTTGGAACACAACGGAACATACTTTTATTATCAGCACTCAAAAAGTTTAACATTTTATGATATTTTGCTTTACTTTTCCATTTGCTTCTGCCATTGTTTTCAAAAACTTCTTGAGCTAGAAGTAGATTAATCTTTGTTTAAAAAAACTGATGCTTTTTATGTCAAAAAATTAATTACAGTTAATAATAATAATTGTAGAAAAACAAAAATTTGCGAATAGTAGGTACCTATATAGGGTGTTGTAGTTTAATCGTCTTGTTATATTCATCTAACATTCGTACCAGCCGACGCAAGATTTTTTTATTTAGAAATAGTAATTAGCGTCATCTATTGTTAATGTCCTTCTAACACATTACGTTGGAATAAATGGGAAACAAGGCAGGTCTGTGATTAATCCTAATCAAAATATCACAATAATGAACCGTTTAAATGTATTACAAACGTTAACCCTAATCTTTGACTTAAAAAATTTGATTAGTTGATGCTTAGATTACGCGCAAGCTCTACCTATCAATCGGAAAAAATTACACCATTCAAAATAGGATGCAGACGCATCTTTCGTATTGGCGATGTGTCTTACGTCTTTTTATACTGTCCTACTGTCCCCAAGAAGGGTATTATATGAACTATATATTGTCTATTACAGTAGATACGTCAAAGAATATTGACATGGAATGTACAGGGTTATTCATTATAAATTACCCACCCCCTATCATCGTTATTATTACTTTTAGAAAAAAAATCTTATATAAAAAAATTGTTTGGTTACAGCTGAATTTTCTCAATATTCTATCAAAAGTTCAGTAGCGTGCAAATTTAAGGGAATACAAAAAATAATACTTAGTTCTTTTTTAAATGGGACACCCTGTATATTTTCACATTTTTGGAATGGACTTTTTTTCTGATTTCAAAAATATACAATATGTTACCCCTACCTTGTACCGTTTTTAAGTTATGAAATGTTGTAAATCTTAGTTTTAGTATTTACTGTAAATATGAAAAAGATAATTTATTAAAATACCTAAGCTATGAAAATGACAACTAATATGTTTGATAATTGACATTTTTGGAACTTTAGTTCTTTACGCCAGGTTATGTTTGAGCGACCAGGGGTCGCGACGCAAAAGATCTGACCGTTACGCGTTACGTTACGCTACGTTATGTTACATTGCTTCGTTATGTGCCTTGCTTTTGCGTGCTTGTGCCTCCTTAGTCTCTCTCTCGTTTACGAAGCAGCGATTCATAATAATAAATATGCTCCTACCCGAATTCGAACCCTGGCCGCCCGCGTGCAATGCGAGCATTCTAACCACTGAACCACCGATGCTATATTGAAGTTCTATGCAAAGCTGGTATTCGCAGTGCTAGTGATCTACTTGAATTTGTTCGGATAAATTTTTACTATTATTTCCATATTTTTTTGCGCGCGATTAAGGGGTCTAGCTACTTTTCGAAATACAAGGTGTTGAAATTTTGAAAACTTGAATGTTTTAATTCGATAACTTTTAAATGTAAAAGGGCATATTTTGAAAGAAATTGTAGTTTGTGCAACTAGTGTGGATATGATGGCCATATCGCACGAGGACGAAGATGGAGCACGACGCCGTAGGCGGAGTGCTCAATCGTTCAAGTGCGATATGGACAATCCACACGAGTCGAGCAGCATATTTTTTCTACGACCCACTTAAGAAAAAATCTAGAAAATTAAAATTTCTACAAACTGTAATATAACTTCAAATTAAAAATTTAACAATTCAATTTTATGTTTCCACTAATTTTGTGGTGAACGAATGTCCAATTTGTATAATGATACGGTTTCCTTTTTTAAATATACGATGCTGTTATAAGTAGATGTTGCCAGTCGGACTCCCTCATGGAGGGTACCGTACCATTATCTATAATAATGAATATTCTGCTAAATATTTCAAACGTCTACCTGTTGTCGTTATTAATATCAAGCAGAATGATTATTTAAAAATAAAATTAACAATAAAAAAAAATTCCTCGCGGGGAATCGAACCCGGGTTTACCGGGTGAGAGTCTGGTGTGCTTACTACTCAACCACCAAAGAATATGTAAATTGTTTATCTATAACGTCAGATGTATTACATAACTTTTGCTTAAAAGGAACTAAAGTTCCTACCGTGTGTCCCGCGACACGTTCTACCTTTTTCATATAAATTAATTAGAATGGTTCTCAGTAAGAAAGAAAAAGTCAAAATAAAACAGAAAACAAAGGTTTATTTAAGAGAATTTATAAATAATAACTTATAAAAGATATTCGAGATGTTCACCATTATGGTAAATGCATAATTGATAACACCTTCTTATATTATTTATAATACCATTGCAGATGACTTAATTATTTTCATTTAGTTTGTTAATTTCAAGTTGAATCCTTGCTTTAATCAATTGTATATTATTATTATTAATACAATCTTCCACCTCTCTGTAAACCATTTTAATTACTTTATTAGAAAAATGTCAATTATCAAATAAGTATTAGTTGTCATTTTCATAAACGGTACAAGGTAGGGGTAACATATTATATTTTTTTTGAAATCAGAAAAAAAATTCCATTCCAAAAATGTGAAAATATACAGGGTGTCCCATTTAAAAAAGGAATATTATTTTTTGTATCCCCTTAAATTTGCACTCTACTGAACTTTTGATAGAATATTAAGAAAATTCAGCTGTAACCAAACAACTTTTATACGGGACTTTTTTTCCTAAAAGTAATAATAACGATGATAGGGAGTGGGTAGTTTATGATGAATAAGTATTCCTTTTTTTCAAAACGGAAGTATAAATGGATATTTTTTTAATCGTGAATGAGAGAAATAAAACAACTTCTTCCTATATACAGATTAAATCTATGACTAATGGTTCATTCCGGTTTCTTCTTGACCTCAGTATTTAAAAATTCGAATTTAATGCAGGAAAAAGTATTAACCATCAATAATTTATTTAGATAGTAAATATCCTTGGTAAATAAAATCATGTGAATGTTAATGACAACAGAATGATGATGGCGTGCTGTATATGCTGTTATGAAATATAAATGTTTCATGTACATTAATACAATTAATTAAGATTATTCACCCGTAATAACCAAAAATTTATAACAGTTTAAAGTCCAAAATTTATCGATGAGTAATGGTGAAATTTGTGTTCAGAATGTTTTTTTGGTAAACAGCATGCTTTTTCTCAGAATGAAAGTTCAAAGTCTATTCCAAAAGTTATTTGCAGGAATATGTAAAATACTTGGAAGTGCGGAAATACTGATTCGGTATTTTTATTAACACTTTTATTATGATTTGCGTGCATTTAACGGAATTTCTCGAATTTATTTTTACGAAACGTTGGAATAATTTGATGACAATTCAATTTTATCAGATTCAGCAGCTTAACCTTTCAGTGGTCGTGCCTTTAATTGAAACAAAATTAGTCGCACCGTGTCTTATAGACCCAATGTAACAAATCTACCCTACCCATAAGAAACACTAAATTCACGCTGAAAGTTTTGTGCTTAGCCGACTCCCTTTTAGACATCCTGCAAGATACAGTGTGTTTGGCATCTCGTTCGCGCTCAGATTTACCGGAAAAAGTACCTATCTATATTTGTTTGTGTTTTTGATTATTGAAGTTTCGCCTGTAAAAAAGCTGCCTACATTGCAGTGGTGATTTAGCATTTTTTGCAGCTCCTTTCTCTCCAGGCAAGTGCATAATTAAATTGTTTTTCCGTGTTATTACTCGCTGAAAAGGTGTATGCTTATTCCATATTATACCATCATTTTTTAATAATAAATTGGGTTGTAATATTTGATTCTCTCTATTTATCACTTTCTCCTTCCTGTTCGTTTTCAGGATTTTTTTCTCTGACTTCTACATTGCCATTTATATCTTCGTCTATTCGAACTATTAATACTGAGGTGCTTTTAATTATTAGTTCTGTAGAGTAGGGAGGGTGAGTGTGTAGCCTTACAGCACTTAGGCCACATGTGACCCATTGTACATCCTCCCGAGGAGTTGTCCTCCTAGGTCATTGTCCATCCTGTCCTTATCAGGAAGGTGGACAGGTCACTAGGAGACATCTCCTTTATATCGGCAGGTGTAGGCCAAGACTCACCGAATACACACTCTCTTATTGACGATAACTCCGGACTCTCGCATAAGACATGCCTGACAGCTTCATCTTTCTGTTCACACATCCTGCATAGAGGTGTGTCCACTAGCCCCATAGTATGGAGGTGTTTCCTTAGTTGACAGTGACCAGTCAGAAATCCTACTGTTAAACGTAGGTTTTTCCTGGTCATCGCCAAATATTTCTTCGGCGCCAGCTTCCCAGGGTCGCCCAGGGTGATTCTGGTAAGATTGCATCCTTCGATTCCATCCCATCTCTTAAGGGATTGAGCATGGGTGTAACGTTTGGCTAGTTCCGCAATTGTCGAAGTCGTTACGCCGTAGGTGTCACTGGGTCCTAGAATGTTTAGTCCAGCGGCTTCCCTGGCTAAAGGATCAGCAATGCGATTTCCTTTACTCCTGTCGTGCCCTTTAACCCACCTCAGGATAATATTGTTATCTGCCGAGGGGTCAGCTAAATCTTGGTGGCACTCTAGTACTAGCCTCGATATAACACGTTGTCTGTTCAAGGCTAATAGGGCTTGTCTACTATCAGTGCAGATTATTATGTTTTTGCCAGAAATTCCTTTTCTGGCTAGTTCTTTTGTGGCAATTGAGATACCAGCCAGTTCTGTTTGAACCACGCTGGTATTGTTTCCCATTCCCCACTTAATCTTTAGGCCTAGTGCTCTCGAGTAAACTCCACATCCTGAGCCTTTTTTCATTTTTGAACCATCTGTCAATATGCGTATTGCATTTGCAGCATCTGGCTCTGCGTTCTGTTTTATTTGAATTTTGTAGGGTTTGTTAAACAAAAACCTGGGTTCAATTGCATCGTTGGCTGCAGCCTGCAGCAGAGGTAGCGCAGTGAGCGCTTCCTGTCATAGGCTTAACCTCAATTGGCCCACTCCTACTTCGGGGTTTACACCAGCCGTGCGCAATCGTACCATGGCCATTAACGCAACCTCCTTGACGTGCAGGTCCAGAGGGGTCAGACCAGTAATTAGTTCCATTGCTGCGGTTGGTGTTGTTCTCATGGCTCCTGTGATGTTTAAACAATCCATTCGCTGTATTTGATATAATTTTTGGATGGCCGTTGCTTGTAGAACCTTCGGTCCCCATGCAATTGCTCCATACGTTAACATGGGTCTTATTATTGCAGTGTAGATCCATGCTTTTTTTGCTCTGCTATGTAGATGCGAGTTCCATGTTAGTTTCCTGTCAAGGGTAATACCAAGGTATTTCACCTCTTCCGAAAAGTTTAGTTCGCTTTTGAAGATTTCGGGAGGTTTTAAACCCGATAAACTTCTTTTGCTGGTGAAAAGGACCATCTCAGTTTTTCTGGGATTGATCGACAGTGAGTGTTCCTTACACCATTTTTCAATTAATTCAAGCCCATCCTGCGCTCTATCGCACAGTGTGTTCACAAATTTGCCAGTCTGCAAGATAATTATGTCATCTGCGTATGCAATTGTGTAGAATCCATTGTTGTTGAGGTGATTAATCAGGGTGTCTAGGACTATGTTCCACAGAAGGGGTGATAAGACTTCTTGTGGACATCCCCTCATGACCGGTCCTCTTACTGTGATGTCTTCTACATTGATACTTATTGCTCTACTAGAGAACATCTTGAGTATCCATTCCCCTACTACTTAATTATTAGTTATTAATGTCTATCAATAATTATCTGTATTTTATTGTAAAATTAATTGAATTCTTTAAACACAAAAGCATCGGTATACGGGGGGCGCATTAGAAACAGTCCACCTCAAATATTGTTGGCGGGGGAGGTTTTTGCGGCAAACCTCGAGACCCGTCGATTTTGTTTTCGAGGGGGACAACTTTTGATAACTTATTAGGCCAAGATCCCAGAGCGATAAGACATAACTTATTTTCAAATAGATGAAATGTTAGGTTCTCAGTAGCATCTCGTGTACTTTGAATACCTGTGTGTTTGTGGAGCTATCCTAAGGGCACCTGGGCAGGTATCACGTGAGAGAGATAACTGGAAATAAGAGTTACTATACTTAAATTTAAATGTCTGATTTTTATATATGTTTTGTAGAATAATATTCTAGAGTAGTATCATAAGTGTCACACACTTTCCATGGGCCAAAACTTTTGTCAGACGCCTTAAAGCTACAAAAAATGAATAAACTTTATTCATTTTCACATGTCTGACTTTCAAATATGTTATCAAGGCAACTATTAATAAGTTATGTGTGCTCCAACAGATCCGAACTATACTGAATACTATATGTTGTGCATGAAAGGCACATACACATGAGACTGAGACATTGTGAGTTAATATATATAAAAGAAGGGGAACCGAGTTACTATAGACGTTTCACTTGCTCTCAATACGCATTCATGCTGCTCTCGCACTCATACTCCCGGCTGATAATTTTTATGTTTAGGGGCTGTTCGGTCATTACAATTGGTCTGACTAACGAAATATAACTTAGTAATGGTTGCCTTGATAACATATTTGAAAGTCAGACATGTGAAAATAAATGAAGTTTATTCATTTTTTGTGGAGCTTTAAAAAAGTTTTGGTCCATGGAAAGTGTCTGACACTTATGATACCACTTTAGAATATTATTCTACAAAACATATATAAACATCAGACATTTAAATTTAATTAAAGTAACTCTTATTTTTAGTTATCTTTCTCACCTGATACCTGCCCAGGTGCCCTTAGGATAGCTCCACAAACACACAGGTATCCAAAGCACACGAAATGCTACTGAGAACCTAACATTTCATCTATTTGAAAATTAGTTATGTCTTATCGCTTTGGGATCTTACTGTACGGTCATCTCTCTAAAAGGGGTGACTAGCTCTTCGATAATCTTTAATGGCATGGGGGGTCGAGTGTCATATAATTTGAAAGGTATTCCGATTATCTTTAAAGACATGCTAACATTTTTGTGTGTAGTGTTGAAATTAATGACAAAAACCAGCTGGAAGGAAACAAAATTGACGTGTCTGAGGGTTTGCCGCAAAAACCTCCCCCGCCAACAATATTTGTGGTGGACAGTTTCTAATGCGCCACCCTGTAAAACATAATATACTTTTAATTTTGATATTTTTTTTAGGTTGGTCTAATACGTCGTTATATATAGTACACGTGTTTTGTAGTTCATGTCACAAACTAATAAAGTACTAATGACTTATTGATAAAATGTATCACTTAATAAATATCACCCATTTAATAATCAGTTGAATTTTATGTTGAACTGAAATATTCATTTTTCAAAAAAGCATAAAATGGCCCGTCTTCAGTGGTGGCTAGTAGGTACATAATGAGAGCGATATTAAATAGACTATTTCATTAGAGTAAATTGATAACTGACCAAATTTGAAGGTTTTGAACTGGCAATTTTTTGTCTTGTCGCGGCAATTTTTTGACGTTTAATATATCAAATCTATGTGTATAAAATTCTATCACTCTGTGATAAAATTCAATATAAAATCTTTGTTAGTGGTTTCTAAGGAAACTAAGTTGTTTATTTATTTATTTAACTGTCTAAAAATTATTAAAACTTTCAAAAATTTAAATAAGTATTATTAACATGAATAATACAAGATTTGGAAATAATTCAATAAATAAAATAGAGAATACAATTAAGCAAAGTATACCGCTAAATACAATGAAGACAAAAAAGTCTGCGTGGGAACAGTTTAGAATGTTTCTGGACGCACGTAATTATACGTTAGAAAAGGATGCTTCTGAACAAGTTATAGCAAAAATTCTTGAAGATTATGGTTTTAACATGAAAAAAAGAGATGGAACTGATTATACTGAAGCTAGTGTGAAAACACTTTGGAATACGACTGGTCAAATGGTTCAGGAAAAATATTTTCTAGAATTTAACATCAAAATGGATCCATTTAAAGATATTACCTATAAATTTGCTAGATTGGCCACGGAAAACAAAACGTAAAAAGCTTCAGGCTGAACCTGAAACCAGAAAAAGAAGTTCTAACGCGTTTACCAAAGAAGAATTAGTGGAAATGGTAGAAAGCTATTTTGAAGATAATCCTGATGGACTACAAAAAAAATTTTTTCGTTCGAATTAGCATGGCGTGGAAATGAAGCTGTTAATTGTGATATTAATTACTTTAAAAAAGAATATGATAATAAAGATAATTTTAATGGCAGGGTAGAATATAATCCAATCTTTTCGAAAAGGACACAAGGAGGATCAAAAGCTTTATCTGACAGTAAGTGGCTGGTAAGAAATAATGTTAACAACAATTTGTGTCCCGTTCGTTTATTTTTAAAAATTATTGAAAAAAGAGAATCCAATCCTTATCTAACAACAACAAGATTATTTTTAACAGTACATCCAAATTGGGAGAAAGGAATATGGTACAAAAATTCACCATTGGGAATTAATACAATTTCAAAGTGCACGCGTGCCAATTGATTCTGCCGATATTTACGCGTAAATATCGGCAGAATCAATTGGTATAGACACAAAAAAAAATAAAAATAACCAATCATGCACATAGAGCTTATGCATTATCTGCATTAGCAAAAGAAGGAGTTGGTGAACAAGAAGTAATTAAGCTTACAGGACATTTTTCTGCCCATTCTTTGAAACCATATTTACAATTAAATGAAGAACACCATTTCCAACTTATAGAGAACCTTCGAGAAAATAAAAATAAAGAAAAGGAATCCTCAGTTTCTAACTTGAATTAATCACAGGTTATGATGCAAAACAATCCCCAAAATAATGCTACAACGTACAATTATAATAATTGTACTTTTTTCATAAATAAGTAATTTGTTTTCATGAAGTTATTATTTTTTTGGCTTTGTAAATTGAAGTTTGCAATAAATAAAACGTTTAAACATATGATTTTTTAGTTTTTCTGTCGTGAAATAGTCATGTCGAATACCACTCAATTAAAAATTTTGTAAGGTAAAATTTTTCTCTTGTATTCAAGTTTGTTGATTTTAGGTAATTTTGCTCATGGCATTTAATCCAAAACCACGCGCCTGACGGCTCGTGGTTTTGTTAAGAATGTCATTCGCAAAATTGCCAAGCAACAAACTTTCATGACAATCGAAAAATTTTGCCGACAAAATTTTCACTCTCGTGGTATTATATATGACAATTTTAATGAAAAAGTGATTACAAAGTTTGCGGACCGAAAATAACGTAGAATAGACTTACCACAATACTTTTTATTTATTTTTGATAAAATAGTTTGGAAACAGTGTGAAAATTTGTCAGTAAATTGACACCTTAGCCCCCCAAATTTGTAAATTTATTATATTCAAAGACAACAATGAAAAATTTAAAAATTACATATGAGAGGAGGACTGCAAATCGAAAAATTGGTGATTCGCAGCCCAAAAGTATCTGCATTTATTTGAGGAATAATATGTTATAGATAGTTCTCTGAAATTCGATAAAATGAATCGAAAATATTATGATTATGATATATTATGATAAGGAAGCAATTTAAAGTATTTCTAATTGTCGCTTAGTCATAAAATCGAATTGTATAATGGGTGTTAAGAATTTGATGGTGTACTTTAGTGTGTAGGTACTTAAAAAAAATTATATAAGATCCAATTAATTTATACTTATTTATAATGATTTATCGGAGTTTTCACTGTTCTGCTAATCTGGTAGGCGAAATGACGCAAATTTGGTTTTATCAGTCACAAAACATTGCCAAAATAAACGTGATTAAATGAAATTAATTTTGTTTGCTGCTAAAATATTACTAATATTCATAATCACTTTTATATCATTCTACCAGAAGTTATTGGTCAGTATTTTTATTTCTTTAATCAACATTTCTTTCAATCCATCTCACATTTTTTTGAAATACATTACATAATGTAAAGTATATAAATAGACAGAAAGATATAGAAATATGTAAAACGAAATTAATTTCATAGCTGAATAATCAGAGCATGTAGTGTAGAGAATATTATAATTGCTGGATTGTCGTACATTCTAAAATATGTTCATTAAAAGGAATCTTCATCATAGCCAACTCAAATGGAGGCTGACACAATGACACTTCCATACCAAAGATTACAGAGAAAAAATATAAGATGTTTCACTCGTTCGAATTTATCGCGAAAAGCAAAGATGCCGCTGGTGACTGTCTGGTGACTTGAGGTTGGATTGGCATCTGGCATTCTCAAATGGGTTCGACATCTAAGTCGCATGAGATAAATTTTGTCGAATAACATGAACTGGCAACACCGAAATTTCGATATTATATCGTGTTCCATGCCACTTCTTTTGTAAAGTTGTGAAATAATGAAATGACAGTAGTAGTTATATGATCTGTGATGACAGTAATGATTTGGTTATTTGTTAGAAGTTAGAATGTACAATGTACTTACTCGAATGTAGAACAAGAATAACAAGATAAACATGGAAAGTGAAACCAAAAAAAATTATTGCACCCAAAACCAAAAACGAACATTAATAAATTTAATGCAAAAAAAAGAAAACGAGCCTCTTTCGTCTGGAAAATTTTCAAGAGATAATGCACTTGCACGATTCCCTTGTTCTATTAAGGGTTCTAGAATGATGATTAGCTCTCTAGCTAATTCTTTAGTTAATCTGAACGTTTTAATAAACTTTCTGTCAGATAAAAATGTAAAAGCGCTTCTATGTATTCCTCGTCTCTCTCGAGGCCGCTAATACATTTCTTGATTTTCTAAATTTTCAATAGCAATTAATAAAGCTGCCATATTCTCTCTACAAAAATTTCTGAAACAGAACCTAACAAAAGTATTAAACAATGTTTTGAGTGTTTTTACTTTTGACATGTATAACGTTAACCTATAAATTTCGCAAGTAATGAAATTCTCGCATTCGACATAAATTGTCGACTGCCTTTGACCATTCTACAATTTGTCTATCAAAAATTTGCGAAGGCGACATTTGAGAATAAGAATATTCAGATTTTATTCGACAAAGAGGATTTCTCGCATGCGACAAAATATGTCACGGTTTGAGAATAGGGTCCCTGTTCCTGTTTTCACAAGCATCACAGACCTTTGAATGGTACAGTACGTCGCTACGTCCTTACTTGCATCCAATTTGGCATATTATACGGGACGTCGCCCGTCGAGCGCTGTTATTTTAGAACGGTGTTTATTGTTTGTTGTGTTTTATATTTATGTTGAATAGATTTTTTAAATTTATTAATTAATTGTTGGAATGAGCAAAAAGTCATATTAATATTTTTCTCTTTAATAACAAAGCTTAAATACTAAATATTTTGTAATATTTGCTAATATAAAATTACGGATTCATTTTTATAATAAGGATATTATATGAACAAGTACATTAAGCAAGAAAACACAAAAATTCTATTCTATAGCTAACCAAAGGGGAATTGGTCAGTTCCTTTTGAACGAATTTACTAAAGTTTCTTCTCATCATCCATGTATTCAATTTCCTTTTAAATATTATGCAAGTCTCTATACTAGAGTCCGTATATATTTTACTCTCAAATGTATATTGAAAGATTTGAAAGACAATAGATTAAATTTAACACATAAACCAAACTCCAAACTTAGTATTTTACAGCATTTATAAAAAATTTTAATAAAGGTATCCTGCAGCTGCTTCTTTTTTTACTGTTTTAAACTTGTCAATCCAAAAAATACGCGATATTTAAAGATCAAAATTTAAGATTTAGTGGCCCTATTATTCTGGTGGCTGATGAATATATTTAATTGAATTTGTGATAAATATCTGCTAGATTATCAGTAAGTATCACAAAATTACTAAGATGCTGGATAAAAACTGTGAATTGATTCATTTTAAAAATTCAAGTTTATTTTTTACTCACCTTTTCAAATTCATATCCCGAACATTTTTCGAAATAATTAACATTTAAAAATAAACCTTTGTGGTAAAGAATCCTATTAATTTAAATATATATTTCTCTAATTACCCCTGTATAGCTTAAAATAAAATAAGCTTTTCGAACTTATCTGGTATCTACCGGTCTCGTTGTAGACAACAAAAGCGAGTCGTAAACATAATTTATGAGAGTGGCGTCCGTTTGGGACAGCAACTTGAATCAAACCGCCCTGGAGTGAAACATCTTATATTTTTATTCTGTAATCTTTGTCCATACTAAGAGTCTTCTGAATAAGTTAGACAAGGAACGTTCCTCCAGGCTGTTGAAGCTGGGTAAGATTAATTTGAAGACAGGTACCGACCTGCTGACTAGACACTGTACCCGGAGGAAGCATCTGCACAGGATGGGCAAAGTTAGTGCAGAAAATATGAACTCAACGATGAAACACCTACTCACATACTCTGCTTCTGTGAGAACTAACAAGGACTCAGAGGGAAGCACTTTGGAATGGAAATAACACAACCATCACAACTACTGAAGATCCCTCCAGATAAACTGGTGGCCTATATAGAAGACACGAAGCTTCTGGAATGGAAGTAGGTAGATAACATGGGTATTGGTACAAAGATTCAGTTCAAGTACCTGGACCGTTGAGCCCAAACCAAGCGTATGAATGAATGATAACCGATCTATAACCGATAGGTGGACAACGGTCGCTGCAAACACAAGATGTTTTCCTTTAAAAGAAACCATTGTTTTCCAATATTTTCATTGCGTTGTGATTCCTTCCTGATTTAAATAATCATAGGCTGTCCTTAATAAACCTCATTTCACCAACAGTAGTAACTAGCGGCAATCGGGGCTAGTGCCCAGGGCGGCAAACTTTTAAGGGCGGCAAAATTTGGAAAGATCAAGATTATGAATTTCACTGATTAGATGGGGCGGCATTTTCTTCAGGTGCCCAGGGGCGGCAATAAGTTTAAATCCGGCCCTGTTCACCACCATTATAAATTATTATTAGCCGATTGTCCTAATTATAAATAATATCTTCTCTATTTAGCCTCTTTAATATTATTAAACAAACATACTAGGAGTGAATATTTAATAGAAGCTTTGACGAAAG
Organism: Galerucella tenella; assembly: GCA_910591685.1. Taxonomy (NCBI): domain Eukaryota; kingdom Metazoa; phylum Arthropoda; class Insecta; order Coleoptera; family Chrysomelidae; genus Galerucella; species Galerucella tenella. The sequence continues at coordinate 15,988 of CAJUYH010000609.1, forward strand.
TTAACAATAAAATTTAATCGACTACAGCTTGCACGGTGTTTTACACTGGTTGGGCGTTTGCTCTAATATGTTTAATATGAAATAATCGATATTGCTATCTCACTTGTCTGAAATATTGTAATTGGCGACTACTGTATGTAATAATAATTAATAATTTTCTAAATTCGGTTAGTACTAACAAGTTAACAATTTTTCGTGATTATCTTTGCCAATTAATTTATTGTATGCGATAAGAAATTTTAAATTGCTTCACCACGTTAATAAAATTGCAAATTCAAATGCAGTTAAAAGGAATGTTCATGACCTTTATTGTATCTATGTAATAACTTTAGATAAAAACTAAGTTGAAAGTACATTAAAATTAGGATAGTTATTGTTAAAACAGCAGCTACTAACATTATTTAGATTAGATGTAATTTTTTATTATTATTAAATATTATAAAATCAAAAAATAGGCAAAATCATGTTTAATTAGTAGACTATATATATTTTTTTCAAATAAATTGTTTATTCACAACCATATATGTAATGCTGTCAATACTAACGTCATTGAAGGTTAGAAAGTGTCATATTACACACCCCTACTTCCCGCCCTGACCTCACGCCCTCTCTTCCCACCCTCTAAAATAATGTGATCGTTAATCTATTTTAGATGAATATTTTTTATATTTAAAACTATAACACATTGATAAATATTATAATACCTATTTCTGGAGGGGTACAATTCATAAATTCTTCATCGGAGGACATTTTTCTTGATTTATTAATATCCTTGTTTATATATACGCTACGCAAGGTTAATATTAATATCCATTCGACTTTTTCTGACATTTACTTATATTGGTGACAGTAGTTGTCAAATGTAATATTTTAGGTGTGCTCAGAACGAAACAAAGATTTACTAATTTTGAACGGGATATGATCGATGTAAATAAAATAGATGATCGTTGTAAATAAAATAGTATACAAACTTCGGTAGGAAGTTTCATTCCTGTCTCGAGATAATAGCTAACTTGGACGCTTCGCGTCTCGGTTAACTAACTAATCTCTCGTCAGTAATGAAACTCTTCCCACCTCGGTGTCTAATATACCAGTACAATCGTGTAGAGAATTAATAGTCTGTATTCTATATCATTAAAATATCAGATGCATCGAAAATGAACCAGATAAACGGTAAATTTTAAAAAACCCACAGAATCTGTCGGTCCGAGAAGGGGCACAGACTTTGTGTCATGTCTCCGGGCGCAGATGACCTAAGATACGCCACTGCATATAGTCTGTCGTCAACTATTCCATGAAATAAGTCTACATTATCATAATATGAAAATGACATTCGAGGGTCACACGGCAGTACCTCGTAAGTAACAAAACATGTATTGTACTTTAAAGTGTTTTAAAGTTATGTCCAAGTACTTGAATCGATATTTTAGAATATGATTTTGTTAAAAGTTTTTCGTTCTAAGCAATGTAGTGCGAGATAGGTGGCGACACACATTTTAAAGCGAAATAATTAAATATCCGAAAATCATAAAAAATTTCACTTACGAGGTACTGCCGTGTAGTGAATATGTAAAGTTCATAATGTCCTTCTAACACATTACGTTGGAAGAAATGAAAAAAAAGGCAGTTTTCCATTGATGAATTTTCGATTCATGGCATAATACAGTTTTATTGTCTTGCTTATTCTCTCGTTGATTTCAGCTTCCTGTTTTCCAGTTTGTTCTTATCTTTATCTTATTGTTATATTTATTCAAATAATACAAAAATATGCCTAGATACACGGAAAAACATCAGCATTTTGAAAATTGTCAAGTATTTTCAGCTAAAAAAACAAGCTGGTAATTATTAATCTTATAGCCCTTTCGAATTTGGGTGAATACGATCCTGATGATTTTATTTATCAAATTTTAGGTTAGCTATATGTCAGAATAGCAAATAAAATAAACAACATACCCAATATACGTCACAAACGATGACGCACACCAAGAAGGCTATTGAATGTACTTTACAGTCTGTTATTTCAGAGGTTTTTCTACGCCAAAAAAGAGTACCGCAGAGTGACCTTCAATTTCCTATCTCAATCTCGGGGAGTATCAGTTGACTAATAAAATATCAGATCGACGTAAATATGACGTATTCCTTTGCTACTGAACTATAAAAAGATAATAAATATTCTGCCCTCTCTTCTGTTTTGTTTGGTTAAGATATTTCAAAGGAGTAATAAATACTTTTTTTTAATTCACTTTTTTAGCGCATCATAAAACACATAGTTGGAAACCTCAAACAACCGGCGCACATACTGAGCAAGCAAATAACGACTTTTTTTTTAAATTTCAGATAAAATACCAAAGATGTCAACCGAGTTGAATACTATTTCTACAAGAGCCATTACGAAGCTGAAAATGGAAGAACCACAATCGAGACTGACTCGTTCGTCGTCATTAGACAAAATAAAGAAATTCAACACATTCATCTGTTCCCAACAGTACTACTTCCTACCAGCATTACTTAGTTGGTTAAAATCTTCACAGTCTAACCTACAAGAAACGACAGAAAGTACGATTTACTTCTTAAGGGCATTTCTCCTAAATGCCTTCTTTAAGTTCTACTCAATCTTTTTCAAAACCAAACCGTTTAACATTGAAAAAATCCAGATTGTCGTCAAGAAGTACAGATCTGTAATAATAGCGAATTTTTTCAAAAAGTTCTCGAAATGTTTCGAATCCACTTTTCTACTTGGCACCGGTGTCTACATTGGATGCTTGTTAGTTTTCGTGCAGTTATTGTATTCTATTTATTTAATTTATTTAATATTTCTACCTCAGGGGTTTATTTTTCTCGTCGGCTGTATGATGACCATTCAGTATATGTGCTATAAGACAATGGTTAAATTTATTGCGGAACATAAAAAACGGGAAAAGAAAACAGATAAAAAACAGAAGTGATTTAATTAATTTCTAAGACTGTTCTGACCACTTATATTAAGTGCAACTGTTTTAATTTTTTTTGAGATTCGAATAATAGACATTGTAGCTAAAGCAATTTTGCTATCTTTTTATAATAAAGAGTTTTCATATTACTTATGTATGTTATTTTTATACCTTTTTGTACAGTACAGTACAGTTTGGACACCGAACGGTAGGTTCTTTATTCTAGTCTTTCCATTTGGAAGGCTGGGACGTCCTTAGTCCTTATTAATTATTATATCTTCTGATTGTAACATCAATGGGCTGCTCCATTATCTGCTTTTAGGGGTTAGTCAGGTCCATCCTGACCACATGTGTCCAACACATTCCAGTTTAACTGGATATTGTATGCTTGATAGTAATTATTTGTGGTCAGCATGCTATCACTTCGCATTTCAAGACTAGAGTAATAACATCTGTTATTCTGGAGTGACTGGGATTCATTCATGCTACCTTCTCCAGCTTATATGCAGCACGGCACGAGGTGGAAGATTGGGATCCACCCTTAGGCATATGGGCTTTCAGATGAACTCCCACATTGAAAAAACCACACACAAAGCCAGAATCGCCCTTGGAAGGTGCAGGCAAATGTGTGGAAAAAATTGGGGATTAAATCTCAACATGACCAAATGGTTATACACACAGGTTGTGAGGCCAATGATAACCTATGGATCAGTTGTCTGGTGGCCCAGGACACTGCAGATTGGAGCGCAGAGGCAACTAAGTGATATTCAAAGGCAGGCCTGCCTAAGTATCACGGGGGCCATGAAAACGACTCCGACTGCGGCCCTGGAGGTAATAGTAAACCTGCCACCACTGCATATCCTCATACAAGGAAATGCAAGATCTCTTAGTCACAGATTATTACAGGGACCTTCTCCGATAAGCCAAGAACACGGTAAGGTCTACAAAGAGCTATATGAAGAAATAAAGGCAGATCCAATACTGGGAATGCCAACGGATCAGATTGCCCCACAATATAGCTTTAAAAACGACTATACAGTTTACATTCCAGAGAGAAAGGACTGGGAAGCAGGGCCTCCTATAACAGCGAATCTCAACTGGTACACTGACTGATGGCTCGAAAACAGACTCCGGAGCTGGAATATATGGGGTACAAGAGAAGATCACGATCTCTCTAAGCCTAGGGAAACATGCTACTGTCTTTCAGGCAGAGGTACTGGCGGTGCAATGCTGTGCAGAAGAGTTGATGAGACAGGAGGTCGATAACCAAAAAATCGTCATCTACTCCGAGAGCCAAGCAGCACTTAAGGCGATACGCTCATATAAGATAACATCAAATCTGGTGTGGGAGTGTCGGAAGGCACTAAACAGACTAGGTAGTCATAATAGAGTGACCCTAGCATGGGTACCAGGCAGAGTACAATAAGCCAATAGGCTGCAGTGCTCCCGGCATCTGAACGGCTCCCAAAGTGGAAAAAAAAAATTGGGTACCAGGCCACCAAGGAATAAAAGGCAATGAAAAGGCTGACGAATTAGCCAAGCAGGGAGCAACGGAGGTCATGATAGGGCCAGAACCTTCCTGTGGAATTGCAAAATGCCTAAGTAAAGAGAGCATCCACAAATGGATAAACAACCAGGAGGCGTTGCGCTGGTGGTATGAAACCCCAGGACAAAGACACGCAAAATTATTCCTTAAAAGCCCTTCGACAAAACTGTCACACGACCTACTAAGTCAAAGTCGGGAAACGACGAGGATTATGGTGGGAATGCTGACCGGACATTGTAGGCTGAGGAAACATATGCACACAATTGGCCTTGCAGATGACAGCCTATGCAGGTTCTGACAGGAAGAAGAAGAAACCGCGGAGCACATACTCTGTGAGTGCGAAGGCCTAGCAAGGGTGCGGTGTCACTTATTCGGAGAAGAAAAACCGAGGGCAGAGAGCTACGCAAAGGAGGCGGTATCCAGGCTAATAAGTCTAATAAAAAGAATAAAGCTAGATATTGAGCTCTAAATATAGGGAGGACCACAATAGATCTGCAAAGGTCGCAGTGGGATAGGACAAAGAGCCACTCCAATTCTAATCTAATCTAATCTAATCTAGGCATATATAGAATGCCATTCAATGGTGCATAGACACGTCAATAGCAATAGGAGGAACTGGGATAGGAGTGTTTGGACCAGGAACCAAACACTCTGAAAGCTTGGGAAAAACCCCAAGTATCTTTCAAGCGGAAATCCACGCCATAAGAAAGTGCGCCCAGCTCAATATTGATAAAGGATACAGAAGACAAAGGATTATCATAATGTCGGATAGGTAGTCAAACAGCCATTAAAGAACTGAGCTCTTGTGTAATCAGTTCCAAAATGATGTGGGAATGCCTAGACAAACTCAATGAACTAGGCGAGAACAATATGAATGAAATAGCAGATGAACTAGCAAAGAGGGGGACTGAAATACCTTTCTGGGGGCGTGAACCCTTTTGTGGAATCAGCCATAATGTAATATTGGAAGAAATAGGTAAAGCCGAGAAAAAGAGAAGATCTGACCATTGGAAAGATCTAGTAGGGCTTATACAATCAAAGATTCTTCTGGGTGACTACAACCTGTTGAGATCAAATGAATGCATAAGTCAAAGTAAAATTGCGCTAAGAGTTTTAACAGGGATCCTAACGGGACATTGTCGCCTGAATGGTCACCTGAAAAAGCACAAAATAGTGAAGGAAGAAGAATCTTAGAGCACAGCAATATTTTTTCCCTTCAACAAGGCATGTATTTCAGTACCTACCCTAGTTAGTGTAATGCGACTTTTTTATCATATATTATAAGATATCACAAGAGAAAAAATTTCGTCGGCAAAATTTTCGAATGATATCTAGTATTCGACATTACTATTTCACAAAACAGAACACAGAGTAAGATGCTGCAAATGCAATACGCATATAAACAGATGGCTTAAAAACGAAAGAAAGCTCAGGAAGAGGAGTTTACTCTAAAGCTCTAAGCCTAAGGATTAAGTGGGGAATGGGAAATAATACCAGCGTGGGTCAAACAGAACTGGCTGGTATCTCAATTGCCGCAAAATAACTAGCCAGAAAAGGAATTTATGGCAAAAACATTACAATCTGCACTGATAGTAGACAAACCCTATTAACCTTGAACAGACAACGTGTTATATCGGGGCTAGTACTAGAGTGCCACAAAGATTTAGTTTACTTCTCGGCAAATAACAATATTATCCTGAGGTGGTTTAAAGGGCACGACAGGAGTAAAGGAAATCGCATTGCCAAGGGAAGCGGCTGGACTAAAAATTTCAGGACCCAGTGACACCTACGGCCTAACGACTTCGACAATTGCGGAACCAGTCAAACGTTACACACATGCTCAATCCCTCAAGAGATGGGATGAAATCAAAGGATGCAGTCTTGCCAGGATCAACCTGGGAAGCTGGCGCCGAATAAATATTTTTCGATGACCAGGAAAAACCTACGTTTAACAGTAGGATTTCTGACTGGCCACTGTCAACTAAGAAAATACCTTCATACTATGGGGCTGGTGGACACACCTCTAGGCAGGATGTGTGAACAGGAAGATGAAACTGTCAGGCATGTCCAGAGTCAATAAGAGAGTGTGTGTTCGGTGAGTCTTGGCCTACACCAGCCGATATAAAGGAGGACAACTCCTCGAGAGGATGTACAATGGGTCACATGTGGCCTAAGTGCTGTGAGCCTACACTCACCCTCCCTGCTCTACAGATACAGATACAGAAGTGGTTTCTTATCCACGACCCTTTGAAGGGTGAAGACCAGGCTTAGAAGTACAATGGGAAAGGACAGATTGACTGGATTGAGTTTTATCAGTGTCAATCGTAAACTCTTGAAGGAAAATTAGGACTGGATTGAAACGAAAGTTTTGAACAAGTTTTATACAAAGAAGACGTGTAACTAGAATACATTTTTTTCAAGCAAATAATTGTAATAACTTGATAAATGACTGCTACATAATTTTTTTAAATTTTTGGTTGTATATTGACCCTTTCCGTAAATAAAATATTACAACCTGAACGTTTATCTGCCCACCTAATTTGATCTTGGGTAGGCCCTTGACTGAAAATCTTGTAAGTAATGTTTTAAGTCAAGAAAACATATTTGTATTCTGTGTAAATATTAATTGTAATTAATTGTAGTAATGTTTTATATTGAGAATACTGCACGTCAAGGAGGTTGCGTTAATGGCCATAGTACGATTGCGCACGGCTGGTGTAAACCCCGAAGTAGGAGTGGGCCAATTGAGGTTAAGCCTATGGCAGGAAGCGCTTACTGCGCTACCTCTGCTGCAGGCAGCCAACGATGCAATTGAACCCAGGGTTTTGTTTAACAAACCCTACAAAATTCAAATAAAACAGAACACAGAGCCAGATGCTGCAAATGCAATACGCATATATACAGATGGTTCAAAAATGAAAGAAGGCTCAGGATGTGGAGTTTACTCGAGAGCACTAAGCCTAAAGATTAAGTGGGGAATGGGAAACAATACCAGCGTGGTTCAAACAGAACTGGCTGGTATCTCAATTGCCACAAAAGAACTAACCAGAAGAGGAATTTCTGGCAAAAACATAATAATCTGCACAGATAGTAGACAAGCCCTATTAGCCTTGAACAGACAACGTGTTATATCGAGCATAGTACTAGAGTGCCACCAAGATGTAGCTGACTCCTCGGCAGATAACAATATTATCCTGAGGTGGGTTAAAGGGCACGACAGGAGTAAAGGAAATCGCATTGCTGATTCTTTAGCCAGGGAAGCCGCTGAACTAAAAATTCTAGGACCCAGTGACACCTACGGCCTAACGACTTCGACAATTGCGGAACTAGCCAAACGTTACACCCATGCTCAATCCCTTAAGAGATGGGATGGAATCAAAGGATGCAGTCTTGCCAGGATCACCCTGGGCGACCCTGGGAAGCTGGCACCAAAGAAATATTTGGCGATGACCAGGAAAAACCTACGTTTAACAGTAGGATTTCTGACTGGTCACTGTCAACTAAAGAAACACCTCCATACTATGGGGCTAGTGGACACACCTCTATGCAGGAGGTGTGAACAGGAAGATGAAACTGTCAGGCATGTCTTATGCGAGTGTCCGGAGTTATCGTCAATAAGAGAGTGTGTGTTCGGTGAGTCTTGGCCTACACCTGCCGATATAAAGGAGATGTCTCCCAGTGACCTGTCCACCTTCCTGAGAAGGACAGGATGGACAATGACCTAGGAGGACAACTCCTCGGGAGGATGTACAATGGGTCACATGTGGCCTAAGTGCTGTGAGCCTACACACTCACCCTCCCTACTCTACAGATACGGATACAGATACAGCAAACGAATAGAAAAGAACAATTTTACTATACGCTATTTAATTGGCCGATAATAATAATTAAAGAAAATTTGGTACTGTCAGTTGATTGATGAATCGTAACGAGGTTTGCGGTTAATGATCTAGCTGTAACGGGAAAATCATACAAAAAGAAATAACCTTGGTTGGATTGAAGTACCAACAAAGTTTACAATCATGACCTTGCAAATTTCAATCAATATTTATTATAGTCGCGTAAAATGGACGGATAGTATTTTGTAGAAAAGGAAAAAATAAGTTCAACTGCATATAAAAAAATACTAAAAGGATCCCAAAAGATCATTTCCCCAGCATATTAGATATTTTCGATTTGCACGAAGCAATCGAATATCTCCAACTCTAAAACGGTGTCACTGGAACTAAAACGACTACTAAATCAAATATTCCGCAAATAAAAATATAAAAAGAGGCGAATGCGCTGGGCGAAGACATTCGATCTTTTAAAGAATATCAATTAGCGTCAAACTTGGTTGGTTGAACCTGTATCTTTATATTGTTCAATTGTATCTTCTAAAGTTTTAGGACCTATGTAACAAAACGGAAATTTCGTCGATCCTATGCGTACCAAATACCTGTTTCATATTTTTATAAATTTCTAGACCACAGGATCATAATAGAACGTAGAATAGTCCAGTCGGGTTAGCATTTAAGGTGGTTGTAAGAACAGTGTGCGAGATTTTTGATGGAGTCCCTCAAAAATATGATGGTTAATGATAATCCATTTTTAGGCTGTGCTAATTGCACAATAACAGTTTATAACCAAAACAATCAAAAATGGTCCTATTTTTAGACATGTTTTCGAATTTTACTCGTAAAGTATTGAGTTTATCGTGCATATGCATAAAAACAAAGTTATAGAGCGTGAAATTTGCTATAAATTTCCGTTGTTCAAAATGTGAAAATTTCATTCCCCGCAGCCACAGCGGATGAATAAGTAAAAAAAAATTGAAAAAACAGCCTCTTCCGCACACATTCTCTCTTCTATTTGATTTAATTCTTGATAAGTTATGAAAGGTAAGTGTGTTGGAAAATATCTGGGAAGTATGCAGAAGGAACTGCTTGTTCGTTTGCCTAGAATCATTGATTAAGTTTGGGATTCAATAACTCGGGATTAAATTGTCCGAATGGGACGTTCAAAACGCCAAAAGTTCTGTTTTTCCAAGTCCTTTAAGTGGGTACTTTCAGATTTCAATTAAATATTGTTACTAAAGTAAAATTTGAACCACTTTTTTAAACTACCGTCTGAGTCAGTTAAACCGAAAAAATTGTTGATTAAATCGTTGCATATGATAGCTGTAACCTTCTAATGTGTGTAAAAACATTATTGTAAGTTTAAAAAAATGTTTGTTGCATATGTCTTTATTCTAAAAATGTCCATTTCTTTTACCTAATGTTTATTAACAATTAGATTACTCAGCAAGTAAATAACTTATCGAAACGGCGATTGTTGTATTCGGAACGTGAATAAATAACATTTTATGAGAAAAAATAATGATTCACATTGCTTTATGAATTGCATTATTAGTATTTTGCGTCCGAAAAACAGCTGATTATTCAATTTTTTTTCACTTATTCATCCGCTGTGGCTGCAGGGAATGGAATTTCCACATTTTGAACCAGAATTTTTTAGCAAATTACACGCTCTATAACTTTGTTTTTATACATATGCACAATAAACTCAATACTTTTCGAGTAAAATTCGAAAACTTGTCGAAAATCCATTTTTGGTTGTTTTGGCTATAAACTGCTATTGTGCAATTAGCTCAGCCTAAAAACCGGGGGAGGCAACGGGTTATCATTAAGCATGATATTTTTGAGGGATTCCATCAAAAATCTCGCCAACTGCTCTCATATCCATGTTTTGACAGTTTTTGGGCTAACCCAACTGAACTATAAATAGATTGCGTATTTCCTCTTGATTACCTATATGAGTATACTTTGGCTCTTTTGTTATTATTTGGCATTTGAATTTAGTTCAAGATAATTATTTTTTTGAATGTAGGTACTGTTCCCACCCTTACTTTGTGGAATCTACTTACTCATATTACTGACATTAGGGGAAGGTGAGGTATAACGCCCCTTAAGGGAAAAACTTAACTGTGTCTAAAGTTGAAGTCAAAATCGCAAGATCTCTACTGTTGGAGGTAATGAATTTACTCAACTTTGTAACTGCTTAGCTATTTTTTATTATATGTATGTAGTTTTTTTGTATTATAGGTATTTCTTAAAGTTTTGTAAAGGATCATTTTATACACACCTATGTTTAAAATGAACCCTGGGGTAGGGGTAGGGGTAAAATAATCCCAGGGATCATTTTATACCTTAAGTTGATAAATATCAGTGGAATGGAACACTCAGCTGTTTATTTTAATCATATTTATTGTTTATAACAATTTAAGTATGTGAGCAAGTTACACAAAACTTTTGCAGTCTAGTTTCATTCGAGATCTTTTTTTGTAATTATCTACTACTCAATAAACAAACTAAACATTAAACATCACAACAAACTTTTAAAAGGTTTGCAAAATTAACAACACTCCTAGTCAAGCAATAGGTGAACAAATAAACTATTCTTCTAAATAAAAAAACACAAATAATACTCATCACTATCAAAGGTTTTTTATCAATGTCAAAATACAATAGAAATATCAACTCTTCATGCATTAAAAAAATAATAATGTTCTTATCAGGAACTTGGAAATAGATCCTATAGCCTTAATTTTTTTTCACACTGTCAAATTTATTACTAGAGGCAAATATCACAAGTAAAGTCGCCTTCATCGTCACTATCTACTCCCGCACAAGCCTCATGTATCTAAGATACACAACGCACCTAATTCACCCTTCGCCTTTATTGTCTTTGGAGTAGCTTGCAGTACAGAAGAGGCATTCGGTATCACTTTCCTGTTTTACTTTTTTTGCCTTTTCTCTTTCCGCCTCCTTTTCCTTTCTGGACTCCTTTTCCTTTCCTCCTTTCCCACCTCCTTTTCTTTTATCGTTCTGTTTGCTGGTCACTGTTTATTTTATTTTATTCGCTTCCTTAAGGGCTTTCCTTTGTTCTATATCTGTTTTCTTTCTGGCTTCTCCTTCAAGGTATTTTTTGTAGGGTGTGCGATTAGTTTTGCGTATATAAATTCTTGGCATGATCTGTAACAACAAATAGGTACTAATGGGGTAAAATGATTCCAGGGATCATTTTAAACACACAGAAAGGGATCATGATCAAGATATCGATCAAAACATAACCTTCAAATACCGCATGCGGTGATCGAACATTGCTTAAATATTAGCTAACTACTATTAATACACGCGAATAAAACAGCATTTCAATAAACACGAATATGTAAAAAGTAATGAAAGTCGAAAAACAGGCTTACCTTAGATCAGAACCACACTTTTTGATTGTTTTTTGATAAAATCACACCAAGAGCTCGCACTGCCAGGACACTTGGAGAGACAACTGGCAGGGGTGTGGGGCATTTGGATAGATGGCACTAGTTGTCTCTGATTCACGGAGTGGGATCGTTTGACCCCCAGGGTTCGCATTACCTCACCTTCCCCTAACTTTCTCGCTAATTATTTTATTCTTGAGCTAACAATTATTTTTGACTTTTTTAAACCTTGTTTTTTAGTATTTTTTTTTAATCTAATTCCTTTTCTTCTGATGTAAACTGGATAATTATATGAAAATTGAATTATTTTCTTTGATTTTTTTGTATTATTAACTTATATCATTGAAACAATTCTCCAAGAAAACTGGATATTGGTAACTTTCGTCACTCATGGTACATGCTCTGTTTTTATTGAGTAATACTCGTTTGTAATAGAAAAAAAAATTAATTCACCTTGTTACAATAAAAATGTGTTACCACAAAACAACTTAGTAGGGATAAAAATACGCACAATAGTTCTACCTCATTATTATCTCATAAGTACCCAGTTGACTTCTATCTTCAAAAGTGTGTTTTTCTCTTTCAAGAATACCTTATTCGGAATAGCCTTGCCCTGCTGCTACTTCTGTGTCACCAATAAAATTATCTAATACAAGTAAGTATGTGCGCTAGATAATATTTTTTTGCATTAAACAAAAGTTTTTATTAATCGCATCTTGTAATATTTATTAGAAATGCTAATAATTAACAAGAAAATAATTTTATTCCAAAAATTACAATAATTTTTCCGTTTTTATAACCAACTACTCATGTTTATCACGTTGGTATGTATGTATTTTGAGGTGACATTCACTGAGACCTAAATCAAAGATTACAGAATAAAAATATAAGATGTTTCACTCGTTCGAATTTATCGCGTAAAGCACCGATGCCGCTAGTGACTGTCTGGTGACTTAGATGGTACAGTACGTCGCTACGTCCTTACTTGCATTTAATTTGGCATATTATACGGGACGTCGCCCGTCGAGCGCTGTTATTTTAGAACGGTGTTTATTGGTTGTTCGTGTTTTATATTTATGTTGTATAGATTTTTTAAATTTATTAATTAATTGTTGAAACTAGCAAAAAATCATATTAATATTTTTCTCTTTAATAGCAAAGCTTAAACACTAAATATTTTGTAATATTTGCTAATAAAAAATTACGGATATATTTTTATAATAAGGATATTATATAAAAAAGTACATTACGCAAGAAAACACAAAAATTCAATTCTATAGCTAACCAAAGGGGAATTGGTCAGTTCCTTTTGAACGAATTTACTAAATTTTCTTTTCATCATCCATGTAATCAATTTCCTTTCAAATATTATGCCAGTCTCTATACCAGAGTCCGTATATATTTTACTCTCAAATGTATATTGAAAGATTTGAAAGACAATAGATTAAATTTAACGCATAAACCAAACTCCAAACTTAGTATTTTACAACATTTATAAAAAAAAATTATAAAGGTATCCTGCAGCTGCTGCTCTTTTTACTGTTTTACCTTGTCAATCCAAAAAATACGCCTTATTTGAAGATCAAAATTTAAGATTCAGTGGCCCTACTATTCTTATTTTCATTAGCCAATGAGTATATTTTATTGAATTTGTGATAAATATCTGCTAGATTATCAATAAGTATCAAAAAATCACTAAGATGCTGGATAAAAACTGTGAATTGATTTATTTTAAAAATTTAAGTTTATTTTTTACTTACCTTTTCAAATTCATATCACGAACATTTTTTGAAATAATTTACATTTAAAAATAAACCTTTGTGATAAAGAATCCTATTAATTTAAATATATATTTCTCTAATGACCCCTGTATAGCTTAAAATAAAATAAGCTTTTCGAACTTATCTGGTATCTACCGGTCTCGTCATTGACAACAAAAGTGAGTCGTAAACATAATTTATGAGAGCGGCGTCCGTTTGGGACAGCAACTTGAGTCAAACCACCCTGGAGTGAAACATCTTATATTTTTATTCTGTAATCTTTGCCTAAATGGTCTATTGTGCCCCCTACTTCTACTTAGTTTCTGAGGAGAGTCCCAGAAACTAGTAGTTCCTATAGTCCTATTTCCCGAAGGAATTTTAGGATGTCTGCAGGCTTCAACTTAAATAAATGTTCCTCTTCTATCCAGTAATCTCCCAGGTGCTGTGCTATAGAATTCTGAAGTGCTGTGCAGTTGGAAAGTATGTGGATGGAGGTTTCTTCTTCCAAGCCACAAAATCTGCATTCTTCTTTCTCCACTATTTTGAGTTTTTTCAGGTGCCCATTCAGGCGACAATGTCCCGTTAGGATCCCTGTTAAGACTCTTAGCGCAGTTTTACTTTGACTTATGCATTCATTTGATCTCAACAGGATGTAGTCACCCAGAAGAGTTTTTGATTGTATAAGTCCTACTAGATCTTTCCAATGGTCAGATCTTCTCTTTTTCTCGGCTTTACCTATTTCTTCCAATATTACATTATGGCTGATTCCGCAAAAGGGTTCAGGCCCCCAGAAAAGTATTTCAGTCCCCCTCTTTGCTAGTTCATCTGCTATTTCATCTCCTTCTTTTCCGATGTTTCTTGGAATCCATAGTAAGGTGACTATATTGTTCTCGCCTATAGTTCATCACGTTGGTATGTATTAATGTATTACACTATACTTTTAGATGTCAAAGGTGATAATATAATACTATTTTAACTCCTTACAGTGTACTTCAGAAAACAAAGAACACTGAGAACACTGAGAAGCAACAACTTTGAAGTGTTATTCAATGTCCTCCGTGGCATATAGCCAGGGAAGTAGTAGTAGTTGCTTTTTTTGTTCTTTGATAAAATACTCTGTAATGTTAATGCGTTATAAGTATTATACTATTACCTATGACATCTATTGATAACATGCTTTACTAAAATGACAATTTATTGGCAGGAAACTGTAAATAAAGAAGGAATTCTTCATTTTCCAGTTTTCTCCTGAAAAATTCAAATTAAAAAGATTTCAAATCAATTTTTGCAAAGAAGTACTAATATATTTTAATGAAATACCTCAAACCAGATATCCCATTAATGTTGTATCTATTATCTATTAGTTCTGAAAATGGGTGAAGTTTTCTCAAGCTGCACAAATTCGTCTGAAGCAAATCCATCTAAATATAATCCTGTTACACTAGATGTACTCTTGGTTACTACACTAGGAATTTTACTAGTATGGTTCGTGCAATTTTTGTGGGGAAGAAGAAGACTTTATAAATTTGCAAGCCAAATGCCGGGACCACCAGCACTACCATTACTAGGCTGTTCCATGTATTTTATGGGGAATAGTTATAGTAAGTATAAAATATAAGTCACCATGTGCCATATAAAACAGTGTAGATAATAAAATTATTTTATATGATGTATAAAAAACTTTTGAATTCAATTGTACTTTCTCCGCATATACAGGATGATTCACTTAAGTCTAGCCGCAATCAATAGTCTATACTTTTAATGGAACACCCAGTATATTTTTATACGTTTGGTATCTTTTTGATAAATTAAAAAAAATATTGTATTTATGATCTATTATGAGTAGTACAGGGTGAAAATATGAATTAATTTATAAGTTAGAAGTGTATTTTGAAGAAAAATTATCATTTTCTTTTCTTTTAGAAATATTTCAAAATATTTCAAACCTGTTCGAAACATATCCTGGAATTTTTAGAGTTTGGCTTGGAGTTAAATTGTTCTATGCAGTTTCAGAACCAAAATATTTTGAAATTTTGCTAACAAAATGTTTAGAGAAAGAACAATTGTACTATAAAGCTGATACAGTAGTAGGAAAAGGACTATTTACAGCTGAAGGTAAGTAAACTAAAGTATGAAAAGACATATTAAGCCCGTTTGTAATTATCAATGATTTATTACAAATTGTGTCATTTTTTTTAGGTTCCTAAATTTAGGAAACTGAATTTTGAAACTATAAAGTAAAATGTATGCAACACTCAAAGTTTTAATAATCTATTTACGATCTATAATTAGATTACTTTTGCTTCTCTAGTTGATTCACAGACACCTGTGAATCTTATTAAAAGCTGCTCTGAACGTTTGATTTTTGAAAAAACGGATTTCCTAAAAAATATACTAAAACTTGTAATGAATCATTGATCATTACAAACGGGCTTTACACATATTTAAACAATGTAGAGATATTTTACTGTAAATATATTAAAAAATACATCAAATTTTAGTTCCTACTTGGAGAGTTCATAGAAAAATGATAGCACAAACTTTTAACCAACAAATTTTAGACAGTTTTGTTGAAGTATTTTCGGAACAAGGGGAAATTATGGTTAAAGTATTGCGAAAGTATTCTGGAAAAGGAGAGTTTGACGTATTTCACGTAACGTCAAGATGTACTTTGGATATTATTTGCGGTAAGATTTGATATTTGGATGAGGAAAATCCAACAATTACTTAAAATTTTATTTGTTAATAACCTTAAATATTTTGGATAGGCTAGGATTCATCTTTCATGCATTTTGGTTTTATAATTGTTTTTTCCACAAATCGCTAGGAAATTTTGACATTCTAGGAAAAATGTCTTAAAAGTCAAAATTTCCTTACAGTTGTATAATAATATATGCATATTCGTATTTTTCTCTTGATTTATTTGGCAATTACTTCTAATGAAGCAGTATTTACTGCATCAACCAGCTCTGGAGGAGTCCCAGAAATGGAAAATTCATCATCACTTATCATTTTACTTTCAAGAACACCGGAATAGTTATTTTCCTAACAAGTGCGCAGGGACGTATATAAGGGGGGGGGTTGGGGGTTCAAACCCAAAAGGGTGGGTAAAAGAACAATCCATAAAACTCTGGAAGAATACGCCCAGGCAAACACTTGGGAAGAAATTTATAAAAGAACCATCAGAAAAAGTAGCAAAAGAACTGCTCTCAATGAGCAGGAACAAACTACGCACCATAACGGGGCTTCTTGCGGGAGACTTTCCCACAAAGGAGCACCTGAACAAAATAGGGCTATATAACGGAGACCTCACACGCAGGAGATGCAAAAAGGACACTGAACCAGCTCTGCACATATTATGCAACTGTGAGACGCTGGACCACAGGAAGCAAACACTAAATGAAAGACCTTAGGCGGCGCCTTCAATAAAGCTTTCCCCTTCTAAGCCTATCAGATGAAAAAAACCAAAACCCTCCCCATGTAAAAGCTATAGCTACGTGACTGCAAGTGCGGAAAGTGATACTTTCCCGCACGCGACTGCAGTTGACCCGAACGACGCGAAGCGGAGTTCGGGGGCAAGTGGTCAAGGGCGGGAAAGACACTTCACGCATGAGTTAGGAAAATTATTTTTTCTACGACCGTATATACAGAAAAGTACACCAACCCATTTTTCAAAAGTTATTTTATTTCAACATACATATACAAAACTTTAACCAAGAACTTTTTATTATTATTATAAATATTAATATCAGAAACACTATTTGTTGCATTCTGTATATTACTTACAATTGCCGGTCCGTTGGAGTTAAGTAGATGACGTTGATGAGGTGACAGCATCAGTTTTAAGTCATTTGTAGATGAAAGAATTTTATTTGATATATTTTTCTTATATCAAACCCGGGTGGTTTGATAGTTGTTTTATGACACTACTTTAAAGAATGTACAGGGTTATATCAAATTATCTTCATTAGGTATATTATATTTTCGAAAAATTAAAAATGCAACAAAATGCTAGATGTAGATTTTATTTGATGGACTATTTATTCACTTGTTGTAACAATAGTTATAACTTCCGAAGTAAAAAACTATCTAATAAGGTCAAAATTTGCATAATTTTATTTTCAAAACTAAAATGCGCGTGCGGGAAAGTGTGTTAAAACGCACGGTCTTGGAAAAATTAAATTTATATTCGTTAAGTTTGACAATTCAACCTAATTTTATTAAGAATTTCACAGCACCATTTATTTGTGAATAAAATTATTCGCGATTTTTTCAAAATTAATTAATATTTGTCGAATTTTGAACGGTTTGCGGAAAAAATAGTATGTTTACCTCACAGGAAAAGCCATATCCTGGACTTAGCAATCTTCACAGTCGTCCGCTGTTCCCACTCGGTAAACAATGTACCTTCTATTATTGTTATTTATTCTTTTAGAAACTGCAATGGGTGTGAAAAATAATGCGCAAACAAGTCACTCTGATTTCGGTAAATGGACAGACAGGTATAAATACATATTATTGCTTTCTATTTTTTTAATACTAATCTATATTTCGCCTTGAAACTAGAAAATAGTAGAAAAATAGTGTAGGTATTCTTATTTTTTAGAATAATGGAGATAGTATTCCTGAGAATATTTGTTTTGTGGTACCAAAATGATATATTCTTTAACTTATCACCGCTAGGAAAAGAAGCTCGTCAACTAACCAAAAATATGTTGGAATTTACTGGAAAGGCAAGTCAAGACTCCGTTTCACGTAAGAAGAAGACACTTGAAGTTACAGTCGTATGCGCGAACTTCTGTCAATACCAGCGCCATATTGCGAAATTGACATTCGACTTGAAATCAGTATGTGTATGTGTAGTTTAAATAAAGCATATTTGGAAATGATTTCAAACGTTTCACATACAAGAGACACTGGTATATATGAAAATACTTTGGTGATGTTTGTTTGTAACGCCATTGGCATGAAACTGTTGTTCCAAGGCGACCTAGATAAACAAGACCGATTGTGACTTCTGCGCAAGACATTTGGCAAACTTCACGTGGCTTCTTCTTAAATGAAACGGAGTCTACCATATTAAAGCTCAATTCAACCATCTGTCATTAGTGACAAATTTATTATTTATATAAGTACGCTTTCTTTCTTCGCCAATGCATCGCGAATATTCCTTTTGTTATGACCCGAAAAATGTTTCATTCGCGCCTATAATTTTGCTTAAGTCGTACGCAAACTTTGAAAAGAGCTGCCTGATCAATGAAACTCAGTGTCTACTTAAGGTTTATGATTTGCTGGTATTGTTCTCTCCCAAGACGTTTGTTAAGTACGAATGAAATACTAACGCCCTATTATTTTTAAAATATATATGCATACATGTTGGTCCTTATATCTAGACACCATGATTTTTTTTTTCTTCTGAAACAAAATAGTTACCTATTCAACTCATTAATAGAGATCAAGTAATGAGTAATTTTGTGTACATTAATATACAGTGCTATTCAAAAGTCCCCTCCCCCCCTCGTATCTTTTGAACGGTTACACTCACATTAATAAAATTTGGAGGGTGAAAATAAAGTGTTGTAAACTTCTCTACGAATGGTAACAGGTGACATAATAGTAATAGATGACGTCACAGTGCCACTCTTGCCAATAATTTTAAATAGGACATTATGGCAAGTGATATCTCGTTTGAAAGGCATTGACATTGGCTACATAGCCATATTACTTTTGTTTGGGTTTAAACTAATTTTGACGGATAAATTGAATAAATACCAAAATTATTGAGATTCTTTTTTTAAATTTAATTAATCGAATATCAACAATGGATTCTTATACCAAGTGTTCGAAATGCGCTCCGACTACTCCCTGTAGATACATCATATTAGTAAACTCTTGTCGTATTAGTTCGAATGTGTCAGCTGAAATTGCATTGCATTCTTCAATAATTCTTTCTTTCAAAACGCCAATGCTATCTGGTACCGTAGTATAAATCTTGGATTTCAAGTACCCCCATAGAAAAAAATCTAATGGTGTCAGATCTGGTGACCGAGGTGGCCATTCTATAGGACCTCGCCGGCCGATCCATCTACCTCGATATTCTTCATCCAGGTAACGTCTTACTGCACCATAATTATGTGCAGGAGCACCATCTTGTTGAAATGTTATTTCCAGATGGCCGAATTCGTCTGGATTATCTTCCAGAATTTCAAGAATTGCATTTTGTAACATCTCCAGATACTCTTCACCGCTTAAATTTGAATTTAGGAAAACAGGACCAACACTACCTGTTGCTTCAAACTTGTGAAGAAGCTCCCTCAAATAAGTTCTCGAGATAGGGCGATCTGGGTATTTTTTGACAACTAACCAGAGGCGGACTGAAAAATCTTCAAATGCCTTTCAAACGAGATATCACTTGCCATAAGGTCCTATTTAAAATTATTGGCCAGAGTGGCACTGTGACGTCATCTATTACTATTACGTCACCTTTTACCATTCGTAGAGAAGTTTACAACACTTTATTTTCACCCTACAAATTTCATTATTGTAATTGTAGCCGTTCAAAAGATACGAGGGGGAGGGGACTTTTGATTAGCACTGTATAGCTCCAAATGTACACTCTACATAATGGTACCTAATCTTAATTGACAAAAAAATATAAATTTTAGGTAGTTAGAGACAAGAAAAAAACATTTGAGCTTACAAGAAAAGCCAAATTAGAAGACGGATATTCTGAGGGTGAGTAGCTTCATTGAGCCTCACAATTATAGTGAACTAAGCTTCATTGAGCCTCACAATTATAGTGTACTAAACACTTAAAACATAAAAGACTAAACACTAAACTTTCTATAATCATAATTTAGATATAAACTTGTTTGATGTTTTATGCAGGACCACGAAAGAGAAGAGCTTTCTTGGATTATTTGCTGGAGGTTACAAATGATGAGAATGTATCTTTTACCGAAAAAGAAATCCAAGAAGAGGTCACTTTATTTATTATTGCAGTAAGACTAGAAGGATCTTTAACTAAATTTTAATTTCTAATACTATCATATTTATTATAGGGTTCTGACACTAGTGCTTCTACAAGTTGTTTTGTGTTCACTATGCTTGGTCTTTATCAGCAATTTCAAGTAAGTTAGAATTGATCTTTATACCATTTTTAACAGATTAAATTGCAGTTAAGTTATTAATAGAGTTTGTTATCAAAAATTGCTGCACATAACAATATCTGAACATCAGTATCGGTCAATGCCTTACGCCGTGAAACGATGATGACTTGAAATCATATTTCTACGTCAATTCAATATTTGTTTCCGCGCTAAAGCGGCTTTAGACAAGTTTGACAAGCATGTACGATCACGCAAATTGCACAAACAATCGTAAAATCACTTATCTACCACACGGCACACAGTACAAGCATGTTTGCACAAATACTTGTACAAATGTCATTTCTCGGTACAAGCTCTCAACATTACTTGGATTAACTCAACGTGTTCAAACATGCACGTTTAAAACGCACTCCAAATGCTTGTAAATGTGCTTAAACAAATTTTGGTCATGCGTACTTGGCAATCTTTCACTTACGACTTTACATGGCTGAAAATTATAGATAATCAGTTTTCATTCATCCAAAAAGGGATGATTTAACGTTAAAGGAACAGGAATACGACTTCGTATCCTTCGCCAAATCATGCTCTGTTACTTAATGCTGTTGGCCACTCCATAACAGAAATGTTTAATTACCACATGTAATGTGGTCTTCGCCATACTCTCTCACGACCATCTGGATATCTCAGGATAAATCTGAACTTATCGGTAAATAAAACGCACCCCCATTCATCTTCACCCCAGTGCTGATGAATTCCAATAAACTATCGAGCAATACAATGACGCCTTCTACTACCAGCAAATGAAATATTTAATTTTTTTTACAGGAAAAAGTATATGATGAAATTATGGAAGTTCTTGGTCCCGATCGACAACCCATAGCATCAGATCTGCCAAAATTAAAATACCTGGAAAGATTCATAAAAGAAACGCTCAGACTGTTTCCAGTAGGTGGAGTTTTGGCGAGAACTATAAATGAGGATGTGGATCTTGGTAAAATAAAATTCAAATACACGTTATATATTTTAAGTTGAGAATTCTGAAGACATTGGCGATATTCCATAACAGTTTTACCTACCAAGTATAGGTACCAACCTAACCTAACCAACAATGGTGATTCGTCATCCTCATATCATAAATTTTATCGCGTTGAATTGGTTACTCCACGGGAAAAACATTTTGGCGCGAAACATTTTATTATTGATATTTTCTAATAAACCATAATATGGATTGTAAGGTCCTTTATTTTTAGTCAAACTATTATTATCAACATTTGAAGTTTCAAATGCATCCAGTACCTATTATATTATTGTTTAATTTCACACAACCTAAACTTATTGAATGATTGCGATCCAAAACATGTCGAGCAACAGTCGATTTCAGCTTTTTACGCCCATATTTTAAATCAGTTATTGGACAGATCTCTTGGTCTGCGTATCCAGCGCGGTACTACAACAATGGTAGGTTTTCTACCGTGAGTTCAGTGGAACCAGGTCCGCAGTCTCAAAGAGTTGGTTATTAAGTCATCCTTTCTATCAATTTTAAGGTTATAAATACCGTATCAGAGCCGGTTTTAGCTAGTAGGTAGGTAGGCACCGATCCCACGATCGGTGGAACCAGGCCCGCAATCTCTAAGAGCACACTCCTGGTTATTAAATGATCCTTTCTATCAATTTTAAGGTTAAATAGGTACCGTATCAGAGCCGGTTTTAGCTAGTGGCCTGGGGGGTCTATAGCCACACAGGGCCCTCGCCGATTACACCATCTTGTGACCTTTTCCAAAATTTTAGATAAATGATGTTTTTTTAGACCGGGGCCTTGGGAGAGTTAAATTTGCTACGTATAGTTTAATATTAAAACCATTTCTAGGTGATTGTACTTTACCAGCTGGAGCTTCAGTAGTATTTGGAATTTTAAGAGTTCACACTAATGAGAAATACTGGCCAGATCCTTACAAATTTGATCCCGACAGATTTTTACCGGAAGAAGTTGCTAAAAGGCACCCTTGTACCTATATACCTTTCTCGTATGGACCTAGAAATTGTATTGGTACGTACCCAAATATTGATTCTATTATAGGTACCCAAGTTACTTTACGAGAAATAAACAAAACGTGGCTCGTCAGTCTTTAGATGTTTACCTTCATCGCTAATAAAAAGTATAATTATTTTTTGCCTCTCAGCACGTTTCTACGTAACGTTAGTCGGTATTCATTTGAATTAAGTATTGAGAAAAGCTCATTGAATTAAAAATTCGGCAAGTGGATGCTTCAACGCAAAATTTACATTATAAGTTCATTTTCGAAAAAGCAGTTCTTCACCGACTAGAAGATGCTTAACAATGGCCAAATCAATTGTTATAATTTCGTCAGCGACACAATAGTAAAATGAGTAATTATTTATTATTTTAGGTTTGAAATATGCTATGATGGCTATGAAAAGTTTAATCGCTACTGTTGTAAGGAAATACCAAATATTTACTTCATATGAAAATGTACAAGACATCAAACTTACAGCCCACTTAGTGTTAAGACCCAAGGACGGATACAAAGTTTATTTACAAGCTAGAAGCACTAATTATTGATATTTTAATACGAAATAAATATTGGACATCAGTATACATTACATACTTAACCTTGTTTTTTAGTATTAAAAATAAGTAGTTATAGGTATGTTTAATCTAAAAAAAAATCTTAGTTTAAATAGGTACTTCAATAATTATACATTAAAATGTCAACGAGACCTATCGTGTTTTCTTTCTTTTACTTAGTTCCTGAGAAAAGTATCTAGAGTAGCTCCTTTAGACCTATTTCCAGGAGGAGTTTTAGGATATCTACAAGCTTTAGTTTAGGTAACTGTTCCTTCTCTGTTCAATATATAGTCTCCTAGGATTCTGTATACACAAATACTTGTGGATTGCATAGTAATACGTATTACTATGCAATACACAAGTATTTGAATATTCTCCTTTCATTCCACAGAGTCTACATTTTTCTTACTCCCTAGATATTTAATGTGCCCATTCAGGCGAAAATGTCCTACCAGGACACCTGTCAAAACTCTTGGTGCAGTTTTACCACAGAGTACACCATCTAACAAAAGAGACGAAAGCTTTGTCGGTTCTTTTGAAGTCGGACTTACACGATATTGAGCGGAAATACCTCGAGGCATTGACACATAAACTACCTGATACACTGGAAAAAGTAACACTACACTAAGAAAAATAGTAGTGTTGATGAACATCCCTCCCAATTAGGCCTAAAGAATATTTTTTTTAACCACCAACATAAGAATACCTTATTATTCATTTCATGTGTGTAATGAGAAGTAGCTCATTTTCAACCTAATCTTAAAATAATACACGGTGAACTGAGGGGAATGTACGGAAGTGACGGCTTGACATTGACAGATAAACACACAAATTTGCGATCAAGAAATAGTATATTATGCAATGAGCACAAAATGATGCCCATTTTGCACGAGTATCAAATTTGCAGCACGAGCCAAAGGCAAAAGTGCTGCAATTCATATTAGTGCAAAATGGCCATTTTGTTGCGATTTACATACTATACTTTTTCTATGACAACATATCGTTCATGTTTAATACATGAATACATTGCAAAAACTTTGAAAGAAATAAACTGATAATATTTCATTACTCCGAATTCGCCGCTAATGGGCTTTCTATCAGAATTAAAATATAAATTAAAGAAATATGTAAATATTTTCTTCATTTCTAATAGGTACACAGAAATAGAAGCCTATAAAAATTTATTTATAGAAAACAACTATGAAATTACTCGTTACCTACTAAAACTTTGACAGATACGATCTGCTGACCTAACATTTCATCAATTTGTCGCTGGATGTCATAATTTGACAATCCGTAGTTGTCGTGATTTTAAAGTGAACCTAGACCTAAGACGAAATATTTCATTTCGCATTTGTTGCTTAGCAACTTGCCTAGCAGCCGATGCAAAAATGAAATTCTGTACAAAATGTGCATGTTTATGATTGAAGTTATGGTTACAAAATGAACATTTATCGAGGTTGTATAAAAACTACCTTGTGGTTTTACTCTGGCTAGGCCACTCATGTGTTCTCACTTGGTTGTACTTTCATAGAAGTATCTTTGATAGTCCAAGTCCTACTAGATCTTTCCAAAGGTAAGATCCTATTTTCGGCGCTGCCTATATTTTCCAATATTACCTTTTGGATCCGATAGTTCATCTGCTATTTCGTTTCCTTCTATTCCAGTGTGCCCTGGAATCCATAGTGAGGTATTGAGTTTTCCTAGACAATCTCATGATTACACAATAACTCAATGCTTCAATGGACGCTTGATAATCCGACATGACGATGATCCTTTGAATACTATATACTCTATCAATTTATGAAATCAAACAATTTTATTTTGTTAAATCTACATTGTATTTAAACATAAAGTGACGCGTTTCGGTAAAACAGTAGCTTTTTCAAACGAATGGAGGTATAATGAGAAAATTTCTATTTATACAGTGCCTTAATACTAAATTATACGGATATTTAACAATAAAACTATAATCTATTTACAGGAAATGAAATGAATTTGTCTAAATATGGGATTAACTAAAATATTTAACAAGTTTACCTGGAAACTCATTCAC
>CAJUYH010000609.1:46233-61714 GCA_910591685.1 Galerucella tenella
GATATTTTTATCCACTTGCAAACTCTCTTCCTTCCTATTTAGCCGACGGCAAACTACGATTTTTGTATTCACAAATGGGAATTATTATACATGAATGGGATTGTCGATAATCATTAATTACACGAGTTGTATTTGTCAAGATTATTTCTTGATACAATGATTCTGACGTTTCTTTAATAATTTGACATTTTTTGTCAGTCACTAGATTTTTAATATCGAATAAAATAACTAATGTCAACGCGAAACACACAGATAGGAAAATTGCATGTATCCGATCAGGTGCCGAAATACAAAATCGAAAACATGGTGTTTTCAGATATCAATCCTCATATTTAAACCAATCGAAGGCGCTTATTTTGTATTGAATGAAATAATCAAAGGTAATACCACGAGTGCTTCGAATTTTATCGATAATTTTTACTTTTCGACGAAAACTTGTTTATTTGGCAAAAATATGAAAACAAACCGATTGATAAAATCACGAGGGATTTTATCTAAATTCGGTTTGTTTTAATGTTTTTGCCTCCAATAAACAAGTTTTAATGATGAAAATAAAAAAATATGTGATAAAATTTGGAGAACGAGTTGTATTTGGGAAGATTAATTTTTTTCATCAATAGTGGAGTGGAATTTTGTATTAAAGATTCAATATTCTCTTGGGTGATGGCACTGAATCGGTTTGTGTTCATTTTTCAATAAACTTCGAAGCACTTTTAGTTGTCAAAAATAACAAATCCAAACTAAAATTTTGACGTTTCAATTAAACAAGGTATTATCGATGAGGAAGCATAATTATCAGTATAATACCGAATGACTGGCTAGAATAATGTATTGCTATTGGTTAAAACCACCAAAATGTCAGAATTTGACAATTGAAAAAAATAATCAATGGAATTATAATGAGCAATTTTGTTTAACGTTGCAGCAAAAATATTTCTCTACATTTGGGTAGTCCAAAATTCACTTTAACAGTACCTTATCATCCTCATGTTTCGTACTGACATATGCCGGATTAGCAGCCAACCATCCATATTTGTTCTCTGTATGATTCATAGCAGCATCCCAATTATTCAGAAATTTGTACTTCAGTGAATCGTCATCGACGAGGTTCCACTGCCTCCTAGCATAGTGATAGGAGCTGTTATTACCAGCTCGAGGAAAATCTAACCATTCTGGATGACCAAATTCGTTACCGATGAAATTTAAATAAGCTTCTCCTCCCAAACCGTGAGTTATGAAACGGATCAATTTATGTAAGGCGATTCCTCTATCAATTATGAGAGACGGATCGGAGTGGATGCTCATATGAGTGTACATTTCTTTGTCCATTAACCTGAAATTAAATTAATTGAATACTACATTGCTGAAACAACTTATAGCCTAGACAAAGTACACAAGATATCCGTAAAATGCCGCAAAAAATACAAAAAACTCGAAAATTTAAAATTTAGTATTTAAAAGGGTTGTGATTAACATGAGAAAAACTTTACGATGCTAGGCATGCAATGTTCCGGAAAATCGTTAAGTACATTTTTGTTTTTTTGTTGTTTCACTCTAATTGTTTAAATAATGAAATTACAGGAAAATGTTCGAATCAAAAATTGTAGCTAATACATTTATCTACAAAATTTGTCTGAACATTTTTTTTGTATCTGCATTATTTATCAAAATATACTAAATTCCCTAGTAGTATTTTTGAACATCAATTTTCATGTTACGTAACGAGTGCGGAAAGTGACATTTTTCACACGAGTGGGAAGTATTGAGACACTCCTACGAGTGTGAAAAATCACTTTCGCACAAGTAATGTACACTATTTTTCCTACGACCATGCGATAATTGTAACAAATATTGTTTAATGTAATAGTTTTTTAAAAATAATGTTGACATCGGTGAGTGCGGAAATGAAATGAGTGAAATTCACTTTGCAACGAGTTATGCACACTATTTTTCCTACGGCCATAAATATCTAAAAAGTACCTTAGGTTTTTCGCTACTATCAGTATCAACTTCCATTATAATAAAAAACCGAGACTAACACTTTTTATTTCTAGTTTACCTCATAATTATAATTCGTTTACACTTTTATGTAATAAATATTTCACTTACACTTCACAAAAACTATTTCTATGCTTTGTGATATAATTTGAGAATTTTGACATAAGCCTACTTCATTATTCTTCACTTTTATAATTAGTATATATTTTTTACGATCACGCGATAAATTTACGAAATATGATGGTTTTATTTATTTGAAAACATCAATAACTGTACCTACCTACAGCATATGATTATTTTTTAAATAATAATCAGTTTGTAGTGCAAAATATTTTATCCCCAAAATAAGAACATTAGACTGCTATCCGCGTCATGACAATTAGGAGAATGCTGGAGTAGACCGTGATTCGATTTCCGGCCGTATCCTGTTGTTTTTTTTATCACAAAATTTGGCGAATCTTAATAATTTTTGAACAGATTTTGTGTTTTGTGCTATATTTGTAGTTATTACGTAGGTAAATTTAAATAAGAACACCACGTTAATCGAATTCATGCGAACCGTCCGATATGATATCCACTAAAAAGTAGTTTTTTTACAAAATTTCTCTAATTAACATAAATAAATTAAAAAACTGGATTATATAACATAGCGTGCTTCAAAGATTATGGCGTAATCTTCAAATTTTATTTGAAAATTTTTTTTGTATCTGCATTTCTCACAAAGATACATAATGCATACGATAAACCTTCATTTTTTGACCCCACTTCATTTTTATCATTGTTTTTATAACAGACTCTATTTTTAATCTAATTTGTTGAAATTTTTGTTGTTAATATTGTAATGTTTTTCTTATTTATTTGAACTGTTTTTACCGTGGGATATAATTATACGCTCACTATGGCTAATTACTATTGATTTATTGAAGAAACACTTACACACTACAATAGACTTAATTTATATACACACTACTTAATGTCTACTAATTTATCTACACTCGGTATAATAATTATTGTCCTAATTTATCTTAAACACTATTTATATTCACTCACTGTATACTGAAACTGTTTACCGATTCGATACACCGAACAACTCTCCGACTCACTCGAAAACCCGCGTATATATGGCCCTCCGCAACTCTAGCACTTTCTTGAATTCACCGCCTTCTACGCTGCGAGAACAGTCTGGAACATTACCTGTTAAAGAGCCTTTCTAGAAAGGTCGCATTCGCCAAAATTCATAGTTTGCGACAGGACAGGCTTCTGAATCACTGAGTTCGTAACAATATTTTATTATTATTGTTGTTGTTATTACGCGGCGGCGCGTATAGACCTCTCACCTGCTTTTTCACCTTTATTTTTGCTCCCTTCTCTTTCTTACCTGAGCCATAGGTGTATTCTTTTGTATCGCGATCACTTCTAGATAGGTTCATTATAAAGTTCACAAATTTCAAGATAATATCATAAACACTATAAAAAGTTATAGAAGGTTTGCTTAAAGACGTCTGATTTAAGTATTTATTGTGAATAATTGTCTATTATTTGAAAAACTTTATATCGTGCAAAAAAACAGATTTTTAAGAAGCATTTGTTTAAAATTCGAAATATTGATGGCTTTGCTTTTATGATGATAATGTTTAATGCTCATTTGCAATGCTAAATCTAGAAGGAATTATCGCTGGGATAAGTATTAATTGAATAGGAATTACAATTGTTTTTTGATTTTTTAGCTCTAGTTTTTTATAAATAAACTGATTTTACAGTTGGAAAATCTACTTTTTCAAATTTAAAAGTATTTCTCTCTAAAAGCTGAGATCTTTCTCTACATTTTACATGTGTTTATTTATTTTTTCTGAATGCTACAAGCCCAAAACTATTAACTTTTAAGTCGAGCGGTTAATAAATTTGGCTCCCGGGCCGTTCGCGCGTATCCACGAATTGACTATACCTCATTTAAAAACCAGGAGGAGTAATTTGAATTTAAGTTGGCAATTCTGTAGACTTCTGATTGGTCAGATTCCGCCCAGTTTCACACAACACTTTTTAATATTGACATCAGATGATGGATGATGGTTTTCATTTTTGATAGTTCTGATAGATAGATATACTTAATTTGTCATCGCATCCGCTCTTGTTATTTTATTATTTTCACTTAGTTTCGTTGAAACTGTAACTTTAAAAACTTCAGTAAGCATTTGTATTGAATATCTGCAATTATGGATCATTCTACTTCGAGTACCACCAGCTCCTCGATAAGTCCGGAAAAACAATATAAATGGTGAACTTATAGGTCATTTAGGACCGTCAAAAATCAAATACATTCATGTTATATTAACAATTTCTCAAGCAATTGGTAAGATTATTACTTTTATATTAACATGGTATTGGATGCTCATCATTTTCCTTATAGGAGTAGTAGAGTCAACGGTTCATTAACTATTGAAGGAATACCGAGGTAAAGGAACAAAATACAGTTCAGCAAATATTAGTGGAATACCAAGACTTTTGAAAAATTTTGATAAGTGAATTAAAAATGCTGTTCGAAGAACACAAATGAGTTATCTATATTGGATAAAATTTTGCAAGCTTTGAAACAAATTAAATCCAACTGTGTTATCATTTGAATAAATGTACTATTTGTTTATTATATGCATTGTATTTTTACATATTTGGAAAGATATCGTCAAAAGTCTATGGAGGTTATAAGCTATCGACGGTTTAAAGAATATATAAAAGAATGGGTTTTGTGAAAGTATAGTGAAAATTATGTAATAATTTGAAAAACTAACTAATTGACTTCCTTTTTATTGCATTCAGCTATTTGCTAATTAAAAACAGCTATATTAAAGTGATGAGTATGTTCTATACGAAACATGACAAAGTTTAACATGTGACAGAATACCCGTCTGTATAACATCTAAATAATCTACTAGACAGACGAGAAATCGACTTATGACTATGCCTGGCTGATTTCTTCATCAATCAAGGCATATTTAATAGATTTGGAACACGACTGTTGACTACTTTTTCGGAACACACCATTTAGTAACTAATCTGGTGACTTTTAGTGGTGTGAGTAAGGCTTTTCAAATTACTCCTGGTTATTAAATGGACTATGGCACTGAAATTAATTTTATCTCGTAAGCTTTTCAATTTACAGAAAAACTTTTCGGATGAAATTTGTAGATGAATGTATCAGCTACAATTTTTGATTTAAACATTTTTCTGTATTTTCATTATTTAAACAATAACTGTCTTATTAATAAAAATTTCTTACTCCGCCCTTACTCCTAGATTAGTCAGAGACTAGTTACTCTGAGACTAGCGTAGGTTTAAAGAAGTGATACAATTGCTATTAATAAACTCCGACTAAGGAGGTAATAGTTACTCTTTCCTTATTACTGGGTTTTGACATGACTTAAGGAAGATTCACAGTTGTATGGTAGGAATTGACCAATAAAGTGACGTTATGGTGACATCTGTTCTGTTTTTTAATGAGACATGTGTCAGTGCTCTGTTCATTCATTTCAAAAATAGTTATCTCATAATTATCTCTCAGTTTGTATTTTGTGTTCAAAGTAGTATTTCCGAATTTTCTTCATGTTTTTTATTGTTAATACCTAGTTATATATATTTAGTAGGAGTTCTGTTGAAAAACTCACTCTTACTCAAATTGAAGGAATCAAAAAAAGGCGTGCTGAGGAGAAACTCCAGATTACTATACAACGCAAAGAACATGAAAAATTTTTGCAACAAAAAGAAAAGGAAAAATTTAAAAAAAACCGATAAAATTTTTTTTTTTTAATTTTATAGCTTTCAATTATTCCTCTTCTAACAATGTTTTTAAGGGATTAGCCCGAATTTTATAAAATTTAATTTTTCTTGTCGGACGAATATTTCCTGCTTCTTCCAATTCTTCCATCTTTCTCAAATCTTCCAAATAATAATCCCTTTCTTCCATCGCAAAATAATTACTACTCACTGAACCAAACCAAATACTTAATAAATATACATAATTGATAAAAATAAACTGAATAATAATACAAACTGATAATGCAAAAACGACTAACTAAATTTCGAATAAGGATATGACATTTATAATACCACAATTGACAGTTCAACAAAACTAAGGTTATATTTATTCGAAGGTTATTCCGAGCTTAAACTATATATTTCCTTGGATTAAATTTATTACCAAAGTTAGTCCCAGACTAACCTCGGAGTAGCCTATTCCTTGTCTAATATGAGTTTATTAATAGCGTATCTGTCAAACTGATGGTTTAAGCATGGAATAAAGTTAGTCTCAGGTTACTCCGTGTTTATTAATAAGACCGTAAGAGTGAAAAAACAAAACAAAAAAAAATTTACCCAACAATTTTCCGGAAAATTGCATGTCTAGCATCGTAAAGTTTTTCCCATGTTAAGCACAATCCTTTTAAATACATAATTTGGAAATTTCAAGTTTTTTGTATTTTTTCTTTATGAGTACTTTGACTAGGCTATTATTACTTTTAATTTCTAAGAATAGTGGAAAAGTATGAAGTAACTTACCAGAATGCAATAGTTTTGTCCCCCACTAAGGCTTGATCGTGAGATTCCGCATAAGCAACGTTACCTTCCATCCATCGTCTATTAGTTAAAGTGTGAATAATATTGCCAATATTCCAAGAATCATCTGATGTATGTTTCAACAGCTTGATCCATGTATCTGGTATAGCCATAGCTAGCCTACAATTTATAATTATTGTGTAAGAAAAACAATTTTTTTGTATAGAAACTATTTACCTATAATCGAATCCCAAACAACCTTCAGTAACAGGTCGGCAAGTACCGGGCATGCCGGATACATCTTCGGCAATAGTAACAGAATCCTTATGAAGTTTATGGATCACATGATTGGCCATCATAAGATAAACGAATCCTTCGGTATCTACACCTAAACCAAAGTAATCGTCATAGTGACCTCCGAAACCTTGTCCAATTCCTCTAGAATGATACAACATTGAAGTAACACCGTCGAATCGGAATCCATCGAATTGGTATTCTTCCATATACCACCTGATATTAGAAAGTAGAAAACGAAGAACTTCAAATTCTGAATAATTGAAAAGTTTGGAATCCCATAGGGAATGTTCTCCTCTACCACCAGCATGGAAATAACCTAAAATAAAAGAATGTAAGCATTGCTAGACTATCTAATTTGACATGACACTCATGACAGTCGTCTTGAGGATAAACATGACGACTATCATTACTGTCAACATGTCTGTTGTTGGACATCCCCTATATAGAAATTTCAAAAGCGTTGGATAGGCTGGTAATAGAGGAGATCAGTCTAAGGTCACTGTGGCCAATTTTTCTGACAAGAATGACAGTTAAGGTGTACCATCCAAAACATAAGATTTTTGCATGTTTTTTTATCATTGCGAACATCTCTATTGCTTTATTAAAATAATGAATACACCCCCGAAGCGTATATTTTGAAATTTAAAACTTTTTAACTGAATACTCAACATATCGGTGGTCAATAATTCTAGGAACTCTTGGTATGTCGCCATTTCATTTCTGTTATCTGTCACTAGTTATGTCAAATGTCAGTTATATTTATTTTTGTTGATATTCGTTTAATTGTGAATGTCCATTTTCGATTAGATTTTTGTAGCATTTCTAGCTAGTTGTATCTCTATTCTTCTAATTACTTTTTCCACTGACATCTGATAATACCTAGTGACAGATAACAGAAATGAAATGGTGACATGCCAAGAATTCCTAGAATTATTCGCCGCCGATATGTTGAGTATTCAGCTAAAAAGTCATTTTATATTTCAAGATATACGCTTCGGGGGTGTATTCATTATTTCAATAAAGCAATATAGATGTTCGCAATGATAAAAAACATACAAAAATCTTATGTTTTGAATGGTGGACCTTAACTGTCATTCTTGTCAGAAAAAAAACACTTTTTGTTGGCCACACTGAACTCCTCTATTGTAGCTTGTTAAATAAATTTCTAGCAGTTGGATTATTACTTTTTCGCGCATGCGTCTATATGACCTCCCGGCAAAGACTGGCATATTGACCGGCTAATCACTTCCAAATTTGTGTTGTTGCCTCGACTGTAAAATGCGGTTAATGTTCGGCCGCCCTATGAGTTATTAGAACAACCTAGCGATATCAAACCATGACATTACTATGATTAAAACAGTTATAGAGTATTAGCATAATTGATGGTGTGGTCATAATTTTAATAAGCAGCATTCCTAAGATAATAATAGAAAGTATTACCTGCGTCAGTTCCGTCGAATCTATTAAGTCCATCCATTACGTTCTTGCTGGCATGAGAGTGAACAAGATCTAACAGTACCATCAAACCCATCTCATGAGCTGTGTCTACTAAGCGTTTAAGCTGTTCAGGAGTACCATACCGACTTGAGGCAGCGTAAAAACTTGTAATCTATTTGTAATTAAAATCAATGTTATATTAATTATATTAATAAGATTCAAAATGCTATTTATAACACGTTTTTAGCTGTAGTCGAATTTATCTGCGTTTAATCGGGACAGCTGGTATTGAATAGTTAGTGTATCTTTATAGTAACCCAAATATAATTTTCCAGATTTTCTTTTTTTTATTGCTTTATTTAAAAGCTGGTGGCGACCAATTTAATATTAATTGCATATCAATGATATTGTATCAAAGAATACATCAGCTTAAGAAGCCCGACACAATCTCTTTGATGTTTTGGTAACATAAATTTATGACCTTGAGAGACCGACGTTGACAGATAACTTAGTAAATACACTGAGAAATTCTCAAATTTCGGCGATATAATTGGTCGACAAAGTGAAGTATGACAAGTAACTTATTATACAAAAACAGAATACACCATCCCAAGAAGAAACGAAGCTTGTGCTATTTTACAATTCATTTTCTGAGTGCGCATGTCTGACAGTCACCATTTTAAGCCCGTTATCTGTCAATGACATGTGATTTTATTTTTTACCAAAGATTTTTCTTTGTTGTAAGCTTTTTGATTATTTACATATTTTTTGTGTTTTGAACGATACAATTTGTTTACAAAACTACATTTATTAGTTATGGCGCCAAAAACTTGTGCAATTCGTGATGGATGATAATAATTGAATAACATAACAAAACTTCGATATCTATGGAGAAAAGTTCACTGTCGCTTATTGTTTATAACTTTGTTGTCACATATATCAGTACATTTTCTCTGGGTGTAACATTTAATTCAGTCTGGTGGAATGTAACTTTTAAATATATAAATGATAAAAATTTTATATTCAAGCACCATACTTATAGTAATTTTATATCATCATTTACTGAAATTCTTTCTATTGTAAACTGATATTATAAATATATAATCTATCATTATTGTATTGGTTTTTAGACTTACCCTATCCTACATATAGTGCTACATAAATAAATACATACTTACCCATATAATTTCGAAAACAATATAGAAAATAAGAATCATTTGGTTAAACAATAGCTCATTATTTTTACTCCAAAAACAGAAGCTAAAACTTATATTGATAATATTTTTCACAATATTTGTTAAGCTGTTAAATTAACTCAAACAATTCATAAATTGAGTTGAACAATTAAAACCTTGTCGAAACAAGTCATAAAAATAAACAATTATTATTTGAGATTCTTTGGTTTCACTTTTTTGCGTGTTGTTTAATTTACATTTTTTGAACAATTTTCTCAGTGTAACTTGATCCGTTATCTGTCAACGTCAGTTTGAAGGTCACGAAATTTTGCCCCCAAAACATCAAAGTATTTACGCCGGCTTTCGTTTCTTGTTTGGCTGGTGTATTCTGTTATACAAATGGCTCCTTTCAGACATGCGCATACAAAAAAAGGATCGGAAGCTTCGCTTCTTGTTAAGCTGGTGTATTCTTCGATTGTACTATACTTTGGCAAGTTTATCTGAAACCGTGAAAGGAATGCAGTCGAAGCCATTCGACATTGCCACGTTTAACTATGAAAAATGTTGAAGTACTGATTATGTATTGATAATAATTATAAATGGGTCTTTTTATTATTAACAATATTAAAAATATGATTGAACGTTAATTTTATAATGTGCTTGTTTCCTTGGATTTATTCTATTAACATTATTTTCCAATTCATGAATATTAAAAGAGAACACTTTTTCAAATTTGTTATGGGCTTTTTGAAGCTCTGGCAGCGTTGTACGAAAACCATAATGACCACACACTCGAATTACATAATTGGTGATTTTTATGGACCAGCTGACTTATTGGCAAGCGCGTGCGTGTATTCTTCCCTCTCACTTCGTCAATTGACTGATATTGATTTATCCAGTGGCGTTTCTATTGTCAGTTACCTTTGTAATTTCAGTTTTACTTGGTAAAATAGGTACCGTACGCCATTTGTACGTTTGACAGATATACGCCATGTTTTTCCTCGCCTCTCACCGACGCCCCGTAGCTACAGATAAACTTGCCAAACTATAAATCATTTAATTGGTGCTTAGACTCAATCTATTCTATTGCTAATAAATATTTGCTTTAAAACCTAGCCAATTTCATGTTTTATTTACCTGATATCCAAAACTAGCATAGTATGCATGCTCCATAATAGCCATTAGTTGGATGCAGTTATAACCTTGTTTGACAATTCTTGGGAGTACATTATCTGTAAAATTGTCATAACTACCAACTGTTAGTTCTGATGTAGCAATACCAACATGACACTCGTAAATTCTAAGACTCTTAGGACGCGTTACTTTTTTGTTTCTAAATATGTATCTCTAGAAAATAAAAATAAAATTGTATGAAATTAATTACTCAGCACACTTTAAGATAGATAGTATTTTTTGCTAAACAGAGATGAGCGACTGGAGTAACTGCTTTGTAGAAAAATTGAGCAAGTAGTATTTATTAATCGATGTACTAACCTCAGTTTGGGGTGGATTCCAGAATTTATGTTTGTAAATAGTTCCTTCATGTTTTGGAGGTTCAACTACATATGTTGCAAAAGGTGACAATTTATCTTCTTTATGTCCTTCCCCATTTTGAACTACCACCTAAATAAAAACGTCAGTCAAGCAGAGGCCAAGAATCAGAGGAAGAAGAAACGTCAGTCAAGTAAAAGCCACATTTATTCTAAATTTTAAAATGTAAATCTTCTCTTGAATAATGATTGTGTAGTTAATGTATTTTTTATTTTAGTGAACATAAAACTAATTTTTTCTACTACCGTGCGCTTTAACCCACTTTCCCGCACGCATTTTAGCTTTGAAAGTGTCACTTTCCCGCACTAGTGCGGGAAACACTTTCCCGCACGCATTTTAGCTTTGAAAGTGTCACTTTCCCGCACTAGTGCGGGAAAGTAAAATTATGCAAATTTTGACCTTATTAGATAGTTTTTTACTTCGGAAGTTAAAAATATTCTCATATTAGGTGAATAAATAGTCCATCAAATAAAATCAACATGTTTTCCAGCTTTTTGTTGCATTTTTAATTTTCTGAAAATATAAAATAATGAAAATATTTTGATATAACCTTGTAAATTCTTTAAAGTAGTGTCACAAAGCAACTATCAAACCACCCGGTTTTGATATAAGAAAAATATATCAAATGAAATTATTTCATCTACAAATGACTTAAAATTGTTGCCGTCACCCTCATCGTCATCTTTATGTGACCTGCAAACGATGCCATCCTCATCAAGGTCATTCACTCACCAGTTAACACCAAATAACTCTACTGGACCGGCAATTTTAAGTAATTCACAGAATGCAACAAATTGTGTTTCTAATATTAATATTTATAATAATAATTGATAATAATAATAATAATAGTTTTTGGTCTGAGTTTTTTATATGTATGTTAAAATAAAATAAATTTTGAAAAATGGGTTGATATGATTTTTTGTATATACGGTCGTAGAAAAAATAATGTTCCTAACTCATGCGTAAAGTGTCTTTCCCGCCCTTGACCGCTTGCCCGAACTCCGCTTCGCGTCGTTCGGGTCAACTGCAGTCGCGTGCGGGAAAGTATCACTTTCCGCACTTGTTAGGAAAATAACTATTTCCATTTGTTAGAGCAATATATTATTGTACCAATTTATTTATTGTAATGATCATACCTTAAGTTCAGATAAATGCTTGATAGCTGGTGAACCATCTGAGTTTGGTGGTAATATCAGTTCCCATTTTCCATATTCCAATTTGTTGTATGGATGACTATCACGATTCCAGCCATCTAAAAAAATGAAGAAACATTTAAGACCTAGTGTAAACACATCAACTTTTTAAAAAGTTTCAGCTGTGACCCCTGGCTCAGAAGGGATGAAATTTAGATACCAACTGTGATTCCTCTTTTAATACTATTTTGCTGTATATGAAGCTATTGAATCCACAGAGCACAATATTTCTTCATTGACCAATATTTAATGACTTCCCCACTTACAAACCCACACAATGACTATAAGATGAAAATAAAGGATATATGATTAAGCAAGGTCTTACTTATATAGATTTAAGAGTATAAAGTATATCTTTATAATATAATATGCTTACTGAATTCTCCAGCTAAAAACAATTGTTTTGCTCCTGGAGCCCATTCTCGGCAGACTATTGTGTTATCTGGTTGAACATTTATTCCATAATATTTGTAAGCTTTTGTGAAATTATCCAACCCACCACCATTAACTTCAATTGAATCTTCAATGTCTTTGAAACAAGCATATCTAAAAATATTTATTTAAATTGGGTGGATATAAAAAATATAAACAATGTTTATATTCATTATCATTGACAATTCATTGGGCTGCATTAAATTGATGTTTGTGGGAAAAAAAGTAAGATTGTATATCAACAAGCTACCAAAACAAATTTTTAATAGATGCAACACAATTTCAAACCAAAAGGGACAGAGTGTAATTCAAAACTAGCCTGAAGGCGTGAAGAATATTTGTTCCATCTTAGGATAACATCCAAAACATTATTTATTTCTAAAACACAAGTAAGTAGTATAGTTTTGCTAATTTGTAGTAACACTCAATATTTTGTTAAAATAATATATAATTAATTTTTTACTGCGTGTATCTTGTTGATAATTTATTATTTAATTTAACAAGAAGTAAACTATCTTATTTGCCTTGTTATTCAATATTATGCAAATATATTAAAAATAATTTGTTATATAACACATTATATATGTGATTAGTAATTTTTCAAAGGAGATTAAACTATATGGTATGAATTACATTTCAACTAAATCTGTAACAGAAATTTAGAGAAAGTGGATAATATCAATTCTATTTGTTTGCAAGAATGGTTCATTCATTTATTAACAGAGCCATAAGTATTGTAAATGGTATAAGTAAATTATTTGGAATTTTAAATTTCCAAAAACATCATTACCCATGGGATAAAATAAACCACTAATGATAATGAAAGTCATTGACAAAATAATTAATTAAGCAATTGAATAAGGAATATATGTTTATATCATAAAATTATCCACACCGCTCCATATTATTTGCGATACATTTTTAAAATTATGTCCATAAAAAATTAAATGACAAGTTCAACTAATATGACCTTTTCAATGTCAAAGTTTTTTTTACCTTCTTCGAATTTCTTTTTCATACGGTCTTAGGTAAGAATCTCTGTTAAGTAAGGCATCTATTTCAGGCACTTCCACTTGCATGGGATCTAATTTTGTGTATTTACCACCCATTTTAATATTCTAATTATGTTCAACACCAAACTTGAACCGGTATTTGCACGACCAAACTAATTGAATAAACTAATAAACGTTAAATAAACTTGAAACTCGTCTTTGATAAGAAACAAGTCAAAAAGTCAAGCTTTTTTATCTCCTTATTTATAAATTTTCGGTACTCAGTCTACAGTATCTATTATTTTTTATTTTGGCCTAAATCTAAGGTTAGGAACAGTTGTGAGAAACATGTCAAGCTCAAGGCCATATGCATAGAGCATGGATAAAGGAATAAAGGTGGTATTCACCATAGAGAAATATATTTTTTTGTCTATGGTATTCACTATCCAGTAGCTGGCGACAGTCACAGCACCCACACAAGCCAGCTGGTATAGTTTGACACGTTTCCGTTTGACAGAATAGTTCAAAGTTCAAAGGGTTCAAATCACAGCAAAATGGCTCTGGGACTCTGAACACTATAGAATTCTACCGATCACTTTCTACAGTATTATACTTCTATTATTTCAGACAACAGTCGACGAAAGTCTCACTCTGTAATCTCTGTATACCATCTGTATACTATCGACAAGTCTTCTTCCAACATATAAAGTGGAATTTTTATTAAGAAATCGTCGACAAAAGACCTGTGGATAAAGTCGATAGCTGTGACTATAGTGTGCAGGGTCCCACCACAAGGTGTCCATTGTCTATCTTATTCTATTCCTTATGTAGACCAATATAGACTTCTTTTTCTTATTCTCTGCCCTTTCAATTTTTTCTCCATTTAGTAACACCTGCATAAACCTGTTATTTACCCTTGTCTTTTATAGTATTACTATTGCCAATTCTCACAATTTTTCACAAGATTTGTGACTTGGTGTTCTTGTAAAAAAATGTGGCA
Organism: Galerucella tenella; assembly: GCA_910591685.1. Lineage (NCBI taxonomy): Eukaryota > Metazoa > Arthropoda > Insecta > Coleoptera > Chrysomelidae > Galerucella > Galerucella tenella. Next base: position 60,854 of record CAJUYH010000609.1, read on the forward strand.
TCCGCTATTTTATTTTATTTGTATCAATTTGGAATCTTTGTAAACAAATTAATGGAGGAGCCCTCCATGTGTATATATACAAAGTGAAATAGTATAATAGTAATGAAATGTATAAAATATACCTCTAGATGAGCAAAGATTTTTGCAATAACAAAAGAAATACACAGCACTTGGCGAACGATACCTACCTAGAACGGTTCTATCTTCTATCATATTTATAGAAATCTTGGAATTTATTTTTATTACAGAGAATTGTATTTCTCGGTCTATCATTTATCTAAAAGTGTAAGAAATTTCATAATTAACGCATTAGCAGCTAATATTTTACATTTCTATAATAATTGTTAATAAGAATCTGGCAACACGGCACTTCGGCCTGGCGGGATTCTTGTTACAAAGTTTGGTTAAGTTTCAAGTTGGTGGGTTTACTGGGTTTGGTGATTTGGTTTGGTGTTTGTGTTTTGAACGATATTGTCGATATTAGATGGTAATTTATAAAATTTAATGTGAAAATGTACTGGTTTATGTGGAAAACTTGATAAGGATTTGTATTTTTTCAGGAAGAAAGAGATAGGGAACTGAATTGTAGCACACATACGAAACATTAATATTTTATAATATTTTCAACTTCTACAATCTGTCTTAGTAGACGATTTAATTACGTGAGTATTTTCTTTAATATTATTTTAACATATATATAAATAATTACTCGTCACTACCATAGCAATCATTATTATTATTATATGCGAACGAATCTTTACTCTTTAAATTTGAGCATATAAGAAATTATTGTAAGTAAAGAATATTGTATCTTTAGCGGTGTGAAGACAGCAGCTAGACTTGGCAGCCTAAAGTTCCGAC
>CAJUYH010000610.1:0-25292 GCA_910591685.1 Galerucella tenella
TATATATATATATATATATATATATGTTAGCGGTACTATGGTTGAACAGACGGATTCAAATATAACTGCACAATTCACTTGCAGTAATTCTGCAAAATAAAATGATTGACAGAAGAAACGAAAGAATCATAATAATCGAAAAATCGTTTACTTTCAGATCATTTTTTTTAATGTATTCGTCGTTTTGAAAAATTGAATCATCACGAAATTCCCGGCAGTGTAGGATACAGAAATATCTTAGATATTATTTATATATATCGACATATCATAGGTCTAAGTGGCGTAACTATCAATTTGCATTTTTTTCAGCAGGAAACCATAAAGAAAAAGAAAAAAATCTTGATAACTTATTACTGTCTGGAGGATTGTTTATGAAAATTTCAATAGTCATCAATAACTAATGTCTGTAGTAAATGCAAATAATAATTAAATGTGTACATTGCTATTAATTTTTTTGAAATTTGCAATTATTATTTTTATTATTTGTCGTGAAATTTTGGGGGTTACGTCAATTAGCCCTATGACATATCCAATTTCATATGTACCCGTGTGTGTGTGTGTGTATATAGAAGGATGAATAGTTGAATACAGCTGGTGTTTGATTGAATGATAATTAATGGATTTCAGGTTTAATGCACCGAGTAAAAAAAAATGTGACTTAATATTCTATAGATCGGTGGTTCCACTTGAAATTTAGTCATAACCGGTTTTTTTCTCTCCCTTTTTTTTTTTTTTTTCTTTTACCGCCTTCGTGTGTTATATTGTATTGTGTGTATGTGACGATGGCAACGACGACGATAACGAGTGCGACGAGAAAAGGAGACAAGAATTTATAAATCATCGTGTTGTAACTGTTAGCGACAACACCGTGCGACCTAAATAATATAAACTATAGCCTCCGGTCATTCAAATGTCCTTTTGATGAATTAAATTGTGAATTGTTGTATGACTATTATATAAATTTTAATAATAACATTAATACTATACAACAGATATTGATGATTAATTGATTATAATTTCATTAAATATGTTGCACTTTGGTATACTTTATTTAAATTTCAGAGAAGATGAGAAGGTGAATATGATTTTTAATCAAAATCGTTATGACCTTGTTGATAATTTATGGAGCACAACGTGACTGAAGCAACGCTACGTGACCAACTTGTTTCTCTTCATTGTCAACCATCCACAGTTCAATTCAATCCGTATCAATGAAATTATTAAATATATCTTTCAATAATCTCTATCGGCAAAATTCAAATCAATGCAATTAAATATCATTTTCATTGATATTTTTATCGACAATTATTACACTATAAACAAACAAAAAATTATTTTACCTCTTAGACCCACGTAATTTCGAATCCTCACCCGACTGAAATCCCTGCACGAAGCACAACATTGTGGATTGTCTTGGGGATAATGTAACTTCACCCATGCATTAAACAATCAATTGTCTCCAATTCAAAATACACGGTTTACATAAACCAAATTATCACTTCATTGTTACACAAACACCAAAAAAAAAACAATCAACATTAAATTATCAATTTTCATTTCCCCCACGTTTTCTTCAGCTCAATCTTTATCTCTCTAACGATACAGCCCCATCAACACATTCAAACAATATGAAACAATATTGAATATCAATATATATTCAATTTTATTCATTTATTCATCAATTCGTGTTCAATTCCATGTGTTAAAAAAAAAAGAGAAAAACAGTACACGACAAAGGCACAATTATTCTTCAATATTCGTTGTCCGTTATTATTATTACTATTTTGAATTGTTTTTTTTTTTCACAATCGCCCACTGTTTCCCCTTATTCTGTAGGTGAAGTTGCCGAGGGGAAATACACAAAGGAAAACACTACACGAGGATATGTCCTAATACACCCGCACAATGTACACATAGACACAGAGGCGAGAGAGAGAGAGAGAGAGAAAGAGAGAAAAAGATATACACACACACACACACACACACACACACAATACGGTTACTAAGCGACCATAGGGTGTATTAAAATAATTTTTTTTTTTTTTTTCACCACGAAATCTTACGTCCTATCAATAACAAAAATATTATTCTACACATACAATAATGATGGTAAAAAAATTTTTATATTCACTGGATATTATTATTACTCATGTGTGTTCAATAGTGTGAATAAACGTGTCGAATGGTGATTATTAAACAGCTGTGTTAGCATATGGATTACAAATAATCGGTGATAAATTAAAAAAATTCCTTATCAGGATAATAATAAAAATAATAGTAACAATAATAATGATTTTGTTTTATCCGCACACGCGTGTTCAAGTCGACGACTATCCCATGACTGTAGAGCGCAAATACTCCACCGCACACTCTCTCGCTCAACAAAAATGAGATAGCTCCCGTTCGTCTTTATCCCCACTATCATTTCATTCACCCTCTCTCTCTCTCTCTCTCTCTCTCTCTCTCTCTCGCCTTCTCACTCTGTCTTTCTTCTATTCCTTTCGTATATAGAGTTATATATATAAATTGTTTATAATTATTATCACAATTTCACCATCAATTCAATACATAATTGCTGATAAAAATATTTTTCTATATTTTTGTGATAAATAATCGTTGGTATGTGTTTATTATTTTTTTTTTTTCGTGGGGGGCTTTTAATGCTGAGCTGCTTGAAAAGTTTGTGCGATATCCAGCCATATCGTCACCATTAAATAAAAAAATCTTCATCATTTCTGTATAACTGGTTGCTGAATGTTACTTCTATACATGGACGTACTTTAACAAAAAAAAAAGTTATACATCGGGCTTCGAACCTTCTTCCTTTTTATTTTATTGTATTTTTTTTTTCTTTCTACTGCTGTAGGGTTTGCAGAACCCGCTCAATACCACCAACAGTTTGATTGTATTTTCGAGCCCTTCATATACAACCAACCACCATTGCACACACACGCTTCACGTTCGCCATAACTTCAATCCACTTGACATACACCATTACAAACATTCACGACTGCGCTTGTGCAATGCCACCACCCAGAACAATCCATGCTTTAATTCATTGCAAGCTCCTTTTATTCACATATATATATATATATATATATAAATATATATAAATAAATGTTTGAAATTGTTCTATTATCATTATCATACTGAAAATTCATTATAAATTTTTTCAATAAATCAATATAAATAAAAATATTAACGTAATAGTATTTTCATTCTATTATTATTCAATATGGGAGTTAATTTTATCTTTCTATGTATTTTTTTCGTTGTTTATTATTTTAAAGATAATATATATACATATATGAATATATAAACGAAAGGATCATTGCATCAGTAAAGTAATAAAAAAGATTATAATGACTTTGTTATATTTTCATTTTTTTGTCGTGCAGTAGTTGAATTCGGGAAACTCTCAATTTTCTATGTAACACCTCTCCAATAATGAGTGACACTCCAATTATTTTGTCATGTATTGTTATATACGAGTGGAGAAAACAGAATAGCAAGAAAAAAATAGCGGAAAAAGTGATGAAGATGATGATAAAGTGAAAGAAAAAAAAGAATTGTTTCTGAAGCCTTCATGTATATATATATATATACTTATGTATTTTTTGTTCGCTGGATGTCTCACGATATATTCAATGAATGGTAATATATTCAAATTCATCATGATGACGAGAGCGATATGAAGGGCAAAAAAAAAAAAAAAAACGACACTAATTTACTTAATATATTTAAAAAATGAATTTATCTCTATATACACGATGAAAGAGGTTATGCAATTAAATAATTCAATAGTGATGGTGTATATGAAATATTAAACATGAAGTTTCATAACACAGCATAGATAACTTTATGCCTATGAAAACATATTTTTATTTTATCTACAAACAAACAAAATGCGCTGTATTTTAATTCAATAGATACAAATTTTTCATTATTAACTAATTATGAATCGTAATTGGCTAAAAATAAACGTAAATTTTTAGTTTATTTTTCATAAACAAATGGAATAATTGTACTGTTATAAATTGAAAGGTGGACGAAACTTTACGAGGGGAATTAATTCAAACTGCTCTGGACATAGAAATAAACACGACAACTTTCGAGATCGATAGAGAACAATATGTACCATATATATATATATATATATATATATATATATATATATACATTATCTATATCGACCGGAAGCAAGAGACACTCTGGCACTAGCACGTCTTTCATTTTACGATTATCGCTTCATCATTTTAGCTCTTTTTTTTTCTTTCTCTCGACTCTTCATCCTGTATTGTCTCTCTCGATATATACCTACACAATAAAAGAGATAAAGAATCGCGCCATACGGTGAACGAAGGCACGAGTGACAAACAAAAAAACAAAATTGTTCCAGACTCAAAAGAATAAAAATCAAAAAAAAAAAAAAAAAAAATAGTACCTTAAACAAAATGCCATATTAATTACTTGCATGATTAATTTATTGAAGGAGAGTTTCAATTTCATTCTTGTTCAGATCAACTGTGAATAAAGCGGCACGACAATGTGGAATATTTTTTTTTTTAATTGTCGTTATCGGTGGGGAGACGATAAAAAAAAAAAATAATAAAAGTTAAATAATATATAAGTATATGACAGTCGGATAAATAATAATTCCTAACCATACTAGAGATCGTGCAACGATGGCGTACCTACTTATATTATCTCTTTGCTAGTGCAGAGACACGATATTATTGAGTCAATAGTGCATGTATATATATAGACGTATGTGTATTATTATATATGGTATAAATGCGAGGGGAATGAAAGAGAGAAGAGAGAATAACCTAACAATTATAATCCGACAGATAAGGTGACCCGTGGACAGAGAATTGTGTGTCGGGACAAAAAGTGAGGTACAAGGTATCAACTAATAAAATAAAACAAGGGAAAGAAACCTCATTGTATATATGTGCAATATACATTGGCAATTTACGTCACGAAAAAATTGACACTTGCATAAGAATTTTCATAAATTATATTGACATTAGATGAGAAAAATAAATAAATATCCTCAAAATAACAGACAATTTATTTATTGCTGTATATATATTCATTCAATATACTACTGTATATCTATAAAACAGATATTGTCAATAACTACTACATATCCAAACTATAAATTAAAAATATTAACTTTTATTTCAATTGGACAAATAATAAAAATAGATTTTACGAATATTAACGATAAATGCCATCGAACTACGATATCCGTTAACAGCAACTTTTACACACTCGCTCTTGCTACTGAGAGAAAATTATATTTAACCTGACATCGTTCAATATATATATATTATATAGAAGAATGAAGGGTAAGAGACAGGAATCGGGGTTAATTGATTTAAGAGATGCGATGCGACTGAAGTGCATAACCACACATGTTATAATGGACATTTGTGCCTGATCAAGTTTAACAAAATAATAATAAAAGAAACCCTGGATGCATACACAATTATAGAACACAATGAACTCATCATCTGTGAAATGTAATAATAAAAAAAGCCTATTCTTTTTTTTTTTTTGCAATGATCAATTAAATATTGATACTCTAATCGAATCGAATTTAAAATTTGATTTGTAGAACACGCAATATAATATTAGGATTAACCTTAATATTCACTGTTAAGCTTATTCGTCCATGAGAAACCTTAAACTCTTATATATATGTGTATATATATATATATATAAAATTGCCATATATATATACATATAAAGATTCGCTCATGAAAAACCAGTAAAAGAAATTTTACTATACATGCACAAATGCGGTCTAATAAATTCTCAGATCTTTTTCTACTTTCTCTCTATGTCTATTTACACTTAGTAGTGTAACACTCTCCTATAATACATACTTTTACATATTTTTCTCATTGAGAAAACACATATCACAGTAACATTCCTTTCATGAATTGACAAACAATTAACTTAAAAAAAAAATATATATATATATATATTCATCTCGTTGAATTTAATTATAATAAACTCACCGGCCGCCTTTTATTTTCCTTTTAATAAATAATAATATTTTCATTCTGATATGATGGAAGTTTTACTATACGTGGCGATTGTGTGACAATAAGTGAAATAGAAAAAAAAAAATCCACTTTCAAATGCACAGAAAATAAAGTGAAATACGCTAGTATGAATGCCTTGACGCATCGCAAAAATAAATAGATAATTTCATTGTTTGTTACCGCCCATGTCAGTGTTTTCCATCTCTATATTAATATTTTGCAAACACATACACTCAACGTACATATACAAATGCACATGTAACACTTTTTACAATGACAATGCAACAGCACACACCACATTTAAAATAACTATAAAAGATTACGGGTGGAACAAACACTTCACTTGACACAAACTTTCATGATAAATAAAGCAGTATAACAACACTGATATAATGTTCAGTGATTTCCCTCGGCACGAGCTCAAAAAATATTTATATACACGCGCATGTATACCATGTTTATATGTAATTAATAGAGAACCATTGAAACCGAGAATCATATTATATTTATCAAAAAATTGCGAAACAAAGTCGAGATACCAATTGTAAAAACTGACCGACACAAAAAATTGATGGCGTCGAAATTTTTTTATTGTTACAATCGAAAAAACAAAATGTCCATTAAACTATCATCAAAAATATATTTTACTATAGATTAAATGCAACAACCATTTGTCCATAACTATTAATGTATAGATAAAAAGAACGACTAGAAACTGCGATTAGGAAAAATAGAAAAAAAAAACTTGAGGTATTATCAAATTTAGAAGTAAAACTAAAAAGACTTTTGAAATATATAAAAAAAAAAACTTACTCATTGGGACTTGGTGATTCACCACCGCTTGTTGGTGCCGAAACCTGAACTTTCGGTAGACTTGATCCTTCCATCGGACTTTGGCTTGACGCATTTTGCTGCTGTTGATGTTGATGATGGTGATGGGGCAATTGATGATGTGACGTGGTAGAATCATCGCTGTCACTACTGTGTGGTGGCAATTGTTCTAACCCAACACCACCACGGGGTCTAAAACACACCATATAACCATTATGTTTCAATTTTCTCTTCATAATAAAATGCAACGCAATTGAATATTCATTTTATGTACATATATAAATTCGTTCGACAGTAAAACTAAAACTAATAAGTATACCAATATTCCAGTAGGAAAAATTCAATCACTGTACATACACTTTATATACATTGGGTGATAAGCAGTTGACGTTATCATATCTTATCGCATTATAAAGGGACATATCTTCATAAATTCAAACATGTACAATTTAATATTGATAATATGACACAGTATTTTTTGTATACAGTATAAAGAGTCCTAGTACAACACTGCAATGTCTTGTCCAATTTCACAGACAACAAAACCAATAAACATTAATAGATATATATGACCAAAGTCTATAGAATTTTTCCACAATATTGTAAAGTACTTTTCACTTAAGATAACATTTTTACATATCAATATAAATACTTATGTGGACATATCAATTTTTATCGTTAAATCTTCCATGTTGCTTATAAAATTTCAAACGGCTCACCACCATTATTTGTTTATTGATTTGAATTCTAATTACATTTTATAGGCATCGGGCACAGATAGACGCTGTTGATTTGTTGCAAGCATGGAATAAAATCGTTTATCCTCACTTCTGTTTAACCCATTTGAAAAGATTGTATGAATTTATATATATATATATATGTGTGTGTATGTATTAATACCAAAAATATATATGCATTTGTGTGCGGGTACGTACACTTTACAAACAGTTATGATCAAACTCTTATCACACACTGCGGTGGTTTATATCAACGCACTCATATTGGTACTCAAAAAACACATATAATTCACAAACATTGTCAACGCAAATTGTTTATACGTATCATGTATGTGTGTAGCAAGTGTGATTATATTCTTCATCAAGGCATCTGGAAAATAAACTGATGTATAATACTATATGTTTGTTATGTTTGTAAAGAGCGCCAAGAATGGTTTCCTCTCAATTTAATTGACGAATAATCCGGATATTTTGTTACGTATTGATAATGGTGAAGCCATATATATATATATATATATATATATATATATCTATATTTGGTAGAGCTTTACTTGATAATAAAACTGCAGAAGCAAAATGGACATTTGCTTCATACAGAAATGTTGTAATGAAAATTTTCATGGATTTATTATGTTATATTGGCACGATAAAAGAAGACAGTTACGTGAAAGCTAACGTACAAGGTCAATGCTTGTTGATAAATTGCATGATGACAAGTGTACAATTGTGAGAGAAGGAAGTGAGAGAGATACAGAGAGATCTTGAGAGAATGATATAACAAAACAACATTGGACTTTCATTGAAGATGGCTGACGTGTAGGGTGCCATTGGCTGTGGTGTTTTTTTTTTGTAAATTACTTGAGAAACTTTGAGTAAGTCTATGTGTTACTAATTACTTTCACGTGTTTTTCAGTTAACTCTTTTATCTGTATTCATTACAGTCGACACATATATATATATGTATTTCAGTGACTCGGTCGGTAAATTCTAATGGACACTCAGATGATAATAGACTTGGAAAATGGAATATAACTGAGAAAATTAGATATCTATGAATTGTGAATTGATTGAAAGAATTATTGAATGGTGAGCTGTATATGGAGAGAATATGAAGAATTAAATTAAAGATTGCACCTGTGTTGATGAGTGGGATTGTCGTAGTTGGCAGTCCAGTAGAGGGGCGCCACTGTTCCGCCTCGTTGCTGCTCACAGCAGACACATTATAAGAAACGACAATTATTAAAAAAATAAAAAAAATACAGCGATTTGTCCAATGTGCTGTTGCAAACTCGCTCCAAATACACTGTTTATTAATTAAAATTTGCAAATTCATCATCAAGTATCGTTGTATTTATTAAACAGTTGAATAATATGCTATTCGACATCATTTCGTGACACATAATTTTCCGATGTCACTTCAACATACAACAAATATTCATTGATACGTTCAGTCACGTCAAACAATAGCAATAGCAAATATTTATATACACATTGTCAAGTCAATATTATGATCGGAAGTTAATGAGTTCATATAAATGTACATAAACACTCAAAACAAAAAGATTTAAACAATACATTGTCGACAAATGTATTTTCTCTTTTTCACACAGAAAAGAAAAAAAAACATAAATATACAAAGAGACACAAAAGTATATTGTCAATGCAAAAAATTTAATTCACATGTGATGTTATCCACTGATCATTAACACTACTTATACTCTTCCTAAATCATATTAAATCTATTCAGTATATCTTAATATTCTCATTTCATTCAATGGCTCTCAGTGCAAAATCAGCTGTGTACATCAATTACAATGACGAGACAACTCGTTACTCACACAATATTCATATTGCACACAATTGTTTAACAAGTGAAGAGATGTGTGAGAATAATCGTCACAATATTTAAATAAAATGTGAATTTATTTATGTGTATGTGATCACCCATCATCAAAAATATGATGAGTATAAATCCGCGCGCACTCTTACAATTATATTACTTATCTCTATCTGTCTCCCAACTGATATGAACCACTGATGGATATTCCTCCCTCAACTTCTTCCCACACACCATGCTCTCTCACAAATTTTGTGCTTGCTACGCACACTCTCATCTTGATTTCGCGTCTGCGCCACCCAAGATCCCACCTATTGACTCGAATATCACAACGTCTATTCTATCAATGTGCATAATATGCGTATATTTGAAAAATATCATCTCAATTTTATACATATACATATTTTACATGGATTATTCATGTATGCATATGGATAAAATGCAGTAATATATATATATGAGTGAATGTCACTCTGCCAATACAACTTGCTGATGTATCGATGGTCCACTGCATTATTAAATTCCTGCTTTTTCATCCGGTCTACATATATATCAGATATGTATAGAGAGGATTACATATATATTTTCATAATCAGCTGATTGCCATAAAAATTTCAAGGGCAAAAAAAAATGTAGAAATGCTCTTTGGTATCAATAAATATATAAATACAAATATCTAGTCATGTAATGAATAATAATAGAGTTATTCTATTATTTAACAGGAGAATTCAATGTAATTAACTGTTTATGATATTTGTTATTGGATTATTTTTGTTTATTGTATAGTTATTTGTTTGGGTGGTTTTTGGATGTATATGAATTTTTGTTCTTTTTCATAATGTTTGAATTATTTTAAGGGACTCACCTGGGCATGGATATGAGCGGACATCCGAGCTGGAGCAGACTGATGGCAAGATACTCAGGCGCAGGTGCAGAGAGTACAGGTGCGGAATATGTAGCAGCACGTATACATGTTGTTGATGATGTTTTATAATTAGTTTCATTGTCATTATTTTTATTACAGTGCGATGGAATATTGATAGTATCAACGGGCACACGCAAATGCTCGTCATTATTAATGTTAGTGTGACTGTTCATTATACGTTTGAAATTTAACGAACAGCCACGACGCAATGGAATTTCTCGTTCCTCATCAACTGAAACAATTTTTCAATATTCAATACTATTGTATATTAAAATGTATTTTAATTAATGGTCGTTTCATTTATTGAATATTGTTATCATTTAGAATTGCATAACGAGAATTCAATTAATAATTACGATAAGAATTTACCTCGAATTTGAAATATTCTCAGGGCCATTATTGCTTTTATACAAAAATACATGTGACAAATTTTTTATTTATTAAATTGTTAATTCAATATGAAAAATTTTTATCGTGAAAAACTGGAGTCAATAATCGATGTGCGAGAATGCGAATTTTATGCGACAATTTTTCGTGATTTTGTTTTTTTTTTTACTTTTTACTTTTTTGGCAGGACGCCGCGCATGTATGGAATTATCCAGAAAACATTTTGGAGGAGTGCGCGACACGATACTTCTTGCGAATTCCTGTCACGACTCAATGCCAAACGGTTTTTATCTTTTATTTCATTTGGAATATAATAAAATTATTGGCAATATCCACGTAAGTATACGAATTTATTATGATGCGTCAATATTGAAAAATAAACAATATGTTTACGTGTGAAGAAATAATTTAAATATTTTAAAGCATTTTATTCTAACATGAGGCGGCGCACACATTGATTCATTCGCATGATACTCTTGTAAATGTCTATTCATACCGATAATTGATGCTATTATTGGGGTTTGTCTCTTGGCTGTATTACTACTATTGCTTCCATTCACTATGACCTCTTGTTCCTTCAAACAAACCGAAATTCATTAACGAACGAGGCTTGTCACCAATTACCCTTGATGAAACCTAATTAATCGTATATTGAAGAGATAGATAATAAAGAAATAAAAATTTCAACTTAAACATCATCACTGTATTTTATGTCTGCAAAATAATTAAACAATAAATGATGTATAATTTCAATAAAATTATACCGCAACTGTGGCAATATAAAATGTTATACTTTTCAATTTCATTACTATATATCATCGAATTTTTTTCACCGTGTAATACAAACTTTATTGCATTACTACTTTCTTCAGTGCTGTGAATGATTTAATACATCGTAAAAGTCATCGTTGTAATATAAATCTACCTATAATACTACCTATATTTATATAAATATGCAACTACCAAAAGTTTTGTATTTGCACGAATGTTTGAAATGTTCACAGAGTCTGTGATATTTACATTGAGGTATATTTGAGCACTGTCGCATTGCTATTAGAATAATTGCAAAGACAAAATGGGACATAAGGAATACTATATTTTGTTTTGTTTTTTCTTCAATTGATTTGGCCGTAGACCGTGGCGAGACAAATACATGAGTTATATATGGATATTCATGCTTCCTCGCATGTATATACACACACACGCACACTACACTTAAACACGTGTGTCCACACAATTTTTTTTTTTTTTTTGGCTGATGCTAATCACACACGACAGACACACATCTGTATCTCAATGCAAGTTGGCTAAAAATATTGCGGGTCATTAGGAAAAACGTCTTGTCCTCAACATTTAGCCTTCCCACTTGATTCTTCGTCTAGATAATAATAGACAAGTTAATAAATGAGAATAGATATATTCTAACATACATCGATAACCTTTTACAATTATATCTTCAGATTATTATTATTATTATTATTATTCTTTTCTTTTTTTTTCTTTTTGTATGAGAAAAAACTGGTAAATTCCTGTGTAATTTACATCAATATAGATAACTGTGAATACACAAGTGATGCACATAAAAAAAAAGTCATCGAATGCATCAAATGATTTTCCTCGTTCGTGATTATTATTCATTTTTTTTTTGTTTACGTTATTATGAAAATCAACTCACCGTTATGAGATGGCAATCGAAGGCTGTTACCACGTCGATGCAATTGGTCCACATTGATGTCATTGATTGTCTCATTTGGCGACATTATTACCATATTATTATTATTATTATTATGTTTGTTTTGTGCTAGAGCAAAAAATGATTTGAGATTCGGCGCGGATTCACACAAACGTATCCGCTGAGGACGTGATGGCGTCCTGCGACGTGACTGATCCTTGTCCGACATTATTGTATCGTTGTGTGTTGTATATATTCCTCGGACTTTCCGCCAACAAACACGCACGTGTGTATATATATATATATATTGTAACCGGCTTTAAAGTTTTATCGTCCGGCAAAAACCGGTCGGGCAATACTCGGTACTATGGAGCATTGTGATACCTGTGCGAACAATAAATTCGCAATTTATATATTGCGGGAGAAGAATTTTTATTTCACTTCGCAATTCACTTAATCGCAATAAACCAATTTTTATTTCAAATCCAAATATATATATATATATATATATATATATATATTATTATTAATAAAATATTATCAGCGTTATCAGTCAAATGTTAGATGACGATGCATGATTTGCCAACTTTGATACTTTTCGCGTTCTCTTTTGTGACATTACACCATCTTCATTCCTCCAATTAATCGCCATTTTTTTTTATTTGATTAATTACCCAATATATATTAAAATTTAATGCTGATATTGATAAATGAATTATAATTAATAACTGCACTTGGCTATTTAGTACTTAACGATTCTATGTAGACGATATTTCGCACGATACTGCTTTGAAAATGACATTTAGTTAGCAATATATGTTTTGGTTAGCGTGAGAATAAATAGTTTATTTTTGATGGGCAATGTGGGCAACGTTGCCAAAGGAATAAATGTGAAGGTGAGGAGTCCACAGACTGTACTGTCGAATCATTGTAGAAATTGCTTGACTCCAATTTATTATAGACATTCGTGTATTGTCCACAACTGCTGTAGCATCTAAAATTAATACGATAATATCTATATAGTTGGTCTGTCGACAAGTCATAATATCTAATCGATTATTGATCGGAAAAGGGCGAAGGAACGTAGTTAAAGAGAAAAAAGAATGAATAAAAATAGGGCCAATATATATGTATAAGTTTTGACAATGTATATAACTATATATGACAACGGACGATAGAACATTCACAGGTACATTCTGACACAGTAAAATAACGTCACATTACATGTAGACGTGGGCGAATTTGACGTAATATTTGACCTCATTCAGTTAAAGGAACTCTCAGCCATTTTATGTACATAGTGCTTCTTGTTCATCAAAATGTAAAAGGCTGAAGTGAACAATTTTTCGTCTCGTCTTTTTCAATTTTTTTTTGTTTTCAACAAATTTCGTTCATAATTTGGCACCAGTTACAAAATAAATTTTATGAACACTTTCAACATACAGAGAGTGATTGATTGACTAGCTCGATAATAGTTTTTGTTATACGGAAAAAAAAACCACTCGAAGTACAAAAAAAAAAAACAAATAATATTAATCTTAATCTACATTTGAAAATAGTTAGATGAAATCGTATACATAACCTATTAATTTATTTGAAAATATTTTTGTTTTCTATATAAACTATATGGATGATACGTCTATATATTTTTGTGTATATATACAGTTATAATTTAATTTCACGGTTCAAGTTTAATAACTGCCAGAAATTTTTCAAATTTTTCGACAATACTTTTCCGATAATTGTTCTGTTCTCTTTTAGCAAACTCAATCACATTACTAATATGAAATAGAAAAGCTATTTCTATTAAACTTTTGCGATGTATTTGATCATCACTAAAATCTTTCACATCATCTAATAATGACCTGACACAATGTCGTGAGTCAAACATATCAATCTTAAAACGCGAATACTTTGCGTATGAAGTGACAAGGCACTTTAATGTATGCGCAAGAAATCTGCAATGATACCAAAGTGATTCATGACCCGGAAAACATTTAATGAGATCTTCAGTAATTGTACATTCTTCAATCCAATATGACAATGCAATTAAAATATGTTCGCAATCAACATCAGATTGTTCAATCTTCATTTTTGTTTCCATTCCACGATGAAGAGTTTGAAGAATATCATGTGAACTAGAATCCTCATCGAATAAACGAGAAATATCATTGGATTCTTCAATAATACCAGTTTTAATGTAATTAACAAGAATATTTCGTCGTTCAACAAATAGTTCCGGTAAAATTGTCTGTCGTTCACACAATAATAGTCGCCTCAATAAAAATTGTCGATAGGCAACGCCACTGTGATCCGATACATGTTGACTGCACCATTTTTTGGACGAATCCCATTCGAAAATTAATAAATCATTAAATGTATTTGGTATCAATGTCTCATAAGTCAATATCACATGCTCACGATGACTCCACGCATGATAATTATTTGCATAACGATCCGCTGACATGGTAGCAATATTTATTTCATTTCTCAACAGTGATTCAATATTAATATTTGTCGATTGGTTGCTCTCTATCACGATAAACCGTATTAACCAACGTCTATAAGCAAATGCCTCAAAACATTTTGCCTTGTGATAAAGCACTATTCGTGTAAAACGTAATTCTTGCAGTGGATCAAGTCGGCCATTTCTTATCAATTCACGTCGCATATTCCAGAATGTTGAAATATCGGGATTTATAAGAATAGCACCTAATAACCATCGTGACGCTGTTCCCGGGTCCTCACGACGTAATTTATTGCCACGCAGCTCAATCAGACGATTGTACGTGTAGCAATAGAGTGGTGGAATGCACCATGATGCGAGACCGAGTGAATTTTCCTCATGATAAACTGGCGATTTGTTTTCATTGTCATTTATTGGGATGATGTCGAAGCTTTGCCTGGAATAATCATTTTTATTATCTCATTATACAATAAAAATGTTTATATTTTAATATATATAGGAATAGTGGTAATTCCATGATGAGGAAGATTGTAAATTGAGCATAAAGTGTATATATATATTTATTCTTTGCGGATAAAGTTTAATCCCTTTAATAACCATGCAGTAAATGTCAGTGGACTGTTGTAAAAAAGTAGATAATGCGAATTTCAATAACTGTATTACTCAATGTTTATTCTATCATTTCACTGGATTATTATCAAATGAATGTGTAGCAAAAAAAAAATTCTCTTCAAATTCTTTGAAGATCATTTTTGTTTTTGTGAATGTTAAAATAATATTTTGATAATCCATGCAAATGATAATTTGATATCTTTTATCCATTCATCCATGAAATACTTACAAATTCACATCTTTCTTTAAAACATTCTCGATGTCAAACAGTATTTTTTCAGCAGCCGGAAATGTTTCTTCTTGCATTGTCACTCTATCACTTTTTCACTGTACTTTTGTATTGTTTGAAACAATTTTCTATGCAAAGATAATTATATATTGGTGTTGAACGTAATTATATATTGTGCTGTATAATTTTCTATCACTGTTTTTACAATGTTTTTTCTCTGTTCTCTGTAGCTTTTTCTTACTGTCGTATTGCACCTAACGATGCAGTCATGTGAAAAAAAAACACTTTCAGCCCAAACGCTACTGACAAAAAAAAACAACAAAAAAAAATTGCAGGTTATATCACATTCAATTTTTTTTCGTTGATGAATGTCGATATGAAATATCAGTTCTTTTATTAATACAACTATTGCCGCAGTTAAATGATCGAAGTATTGCTGTTATTGACGAGAGTTTGGGATTACGTGAAAAAAATTAGGAGAATCTTAAAAATAAAACAGCAGGTACTTGTATGCAACAGAACGTTGCGCATGAATAATTCGCATACGCAGGCGCATAGTATATATACACATTGCCAACACAAATCACAGCAATTTTGTATTTACAAATATTCTGTATGCGAAGTGTTTTTAATAATAAATATATCCCTGAGCATACAGTTACGTAGTGTTTCCAAACATATACATCTATCAATTATTTTTTGTGTTCGCATAAAAAAAAAACAGAATTCTGTAGGTATGTGTGCGATGTGTTGGAGATGATTTGACGGCAGTACCTCAACTGTACCCACTTTTTCTCTACCATTGTTACATCTCTACGCCAGACATGTCTACCATCAACTTGTATTTAAAGCAGAGTTTCCACGTACATCATAACACCATGCAGCACGTTTTTACCGACACCAAATAACACGTAAAATTACCATTGCATTATACCGAATTCTACTTTATCCTCGCTATCATTTTTCGTGGCAGAGATGTTGTTGTAGTACACTTGATATGTGGTTGAAATGCCACTTGAGTAGAGATCATACATTATGCGTAGAGTGTGTATTGTGGCTGGCAAGTAGAAAGGGTAGAAAGCATGTATTTTCATCTTTTTGATCGAATAATCAACAACAAAATTTCAAGAGCAATGTCAAAAGATGTGAAGAGTATGTGCAAACTTTCTCCAGATGAGGACCATGAATTATTCCTTTTGAAACAAATAGAAGCGTACAACAAATCACTACTTTTACGTTTATCTTCAATAATTCTTCATGATAATTTCCTTTCTTCATTCTTCATTTATAATTCATAATAATGAATTAATCAAAAGATAAATGAATAAACTTTTAAGATAAAATAACATTTTACATTGCATACACTAAAGAGACGTTAACCTCTATTATATCATAACCTCTATCAATATACTTATTATATGTATTGGTACTCACTATTGAGAAATTTTTTGATATTAATTAACCCGTCACCGATTTTACTTAAAATTACATTGTACAAACATAAATACGAATTCTAAACAATCATGTGAATATTTCCCGCCAATGAATTCAAAATGTATGCGCGGGAATAATCTTATAATAATAATACCATTCAATGATAAAATGTTTTTTCATGAATTTTTTGTATGAACAACTGTAAAAATATTGGTGTTTTTTTTTCAATCAATGCTTTTTTCTCAATAGATTATCATATATTGATTTTAATAATCAATAGATGATAATTATGAAATATTTTTTTTAGAGATTGAGTTGTAGAAATTTAATTTGGTATGGGCATTTTAAAATAGTGGCGAACGTCAATTTGTTCACACGGTAAAAAAAAAAAAGTCCAGCGACGTTGTTGCGTCATGCCGCTCTCTTTTAATGTAGTAGAGCGAATATAACCTTAAATTTCCTCAAATCTATCTTTCTCATTCACAATTATCACCGATCATCTCGCCTTCTAAGGTATTGTTTCTTTTGAGGTTATTACGCAGTGTGCAATTCATTAAGATTTTCATAAATCTCACGCGAAATTATCTGTTTAGTGAGTAATTGCAAAACTAAAATGTCTGATCCTCGTCTACGCACAATTAAGATTAAAACTGGAGTTGTAAAACGTCTTGCTAAAGAAAAAGTTACTTACGAGAAGGAGGCAATTCGCCAGAGAGAAAGAATACAACAATATAAAGATCAAGGTACCACTGTTGTTTAATATTAATAATTTTACTTCTTGCACTTGCATTCAACAAGTTCAATTGTCCAAATTGACTAAATTTATTGTACTCCAAAATAAATTCATACAGGCAAAGACAGTCATGATATTAAAAAACAGGAAGAAGTACTTCAAGAATCATTAATGATGGTGCCGGATTGCCAGCGTCGTTTGCAACGTGCCTTTGAAGAATTGAAAAAAATATTAGAAACCGAACAAGATTTAAAAGAATCTGAAGTCTGCATTGAGGCTGAAAAAGTTCTCGAAGAGACTGAATGCCAATTGCCTTAGTCAATATATATTTAGCTCTGTAAGAAAAAAATAATATTAGCTGCCATTAAACATAAGTATAAACTGATTGAATACCAATTAACGTATTCTTTAATTATTTAAAAACAAGAAAAAACAAAGTGACGCATTTAATTGAATAACATAAAGAGAAATATTACTGTAAAATTAGTATTTTAGATATAGATTGTGGGTGTGTACAAGTACATCATACAATTCGTCATGTACGAAAACAGCCATTTTATACAGCAGCCCCATTGCACCAACAATATGTCACACTTCTATGTAAATCCATGCAATTATGTAGATAATTGTGCATCACAATGGTCAAATAATACGCCATATGGTCATGATATTCAGACAAACATTGAAACACCAATAATTGTTCAGTTGAATCAACGCAAAATGGACGCGGAATTTATTGAAAATTTTGTTGATGAACATACGAATGCTGTGGAAATAAAAAAAAATACCACTGTTAAACCGAAGAGATTGGGAATTTCAGAAACACGAGGTGTATTAGCGTCAATTAAAAAGCATAATGTTGATTTAAAAAAATTAACGTTGGTATTGGAAAGTGAAAAAAATAATTTGTCCGATTGTGAGTGGGAGAATCGAGTGCAAAAATGTAATGCAATAAAAGGTGAAATTGTTAAATTATTGACGATAATACAAGAAAATGAGAGTATTTGTAGTTTTAAAAAATTGATTGAGAAGCGAAGGAAAAAAAGGCGGCGTGAAAAAAAATTGCGTGAACAATGGAATGCAAAGAAGATTCATGATGCCGAGAGGTGTTTACGTCTTCATACTGCTGCGGATATTTGGATTAGAGAGAAAGAAGCGGTGATTGAACGCGAGAAACATGAAGAAAATATGCGCAAAGATGCTGATATAATTTTGTCGGAAATCAGAGCCAAACGTAGTGACGCGAGAAAATGTTTGGGATTATTAAATGAACTTCAAAATTTGCGAAAAGTCCAAGCGAACAATGCACGAGCGAGAGGTGAAAAATTGTCCACGGCCGCTGATCAATCATTCCAAAATATAATTGGTAGATACAAAATTCATGTTTGACAAAATAATTTACTGTATTAGAAAATTGCAATATTTGTTATTGTTTTCTCAGGACAATTGACTGAACAGTGGTCAGCGCTTAATCGCGAATATTCAATGGAGGAGCAAGGATTAAAATTGATGCTGAAAACCGATAATGAAAGAATAATTGAAAAGCAAAAGAAAAGTAGTTTTGACGATTGGGAAATTGCAATTTTTGGCCGGAAACTTCCAGCAATTGATTCAGTACAAAAAAATTTGCACAGTCTTGTGATGACAAGGTAAACATACAAATTATATTAATTATCAGACATTTATGATTTTATCAAATGGTTTCAATTTTATTTTATTTTATTTATCAGATTTGCCTGGGATAAATATATAAATTACAGTGGTGAAAGCAGTTGTATTCCAATTGGATGGGTCATGCCTGAACCGTCGTCATCCGCTGCATGGCAAAAATTAGTTAAATAAATTTCCGTTCATTTTTGTGCAACTCGAAAAAGAACCCACTAAAGTCGTATACTTTTTGCAAAGAATAATACTTTGAAATACGTAATAATAAAATAATCGACACATTCACAAACATTTTTGTAATCTTTTTGAACATTCATTATTTAATAAATTATTTACAATAACATTTCTGTTTTTTAACATCATGATATACTGAGTATTAAATTTTCGCGAGCAGCACTAGATGGTTCTAAACTTTGTGGTTCCCTTATTGAAGCAAGATGCATTGACTCCGCACCACATAATAACATATCAATGGTACCTTGAAGTTCAGCCAATGATGTGATTAAATCTTCCTCTTGATCTAATTTTTTTTCCAGCAATCCAAACATTGTTCTTGGTTCCGGTCCGAGTTCATCAATTTTATCTTCATATATATCTGCAACAATAAATCAACTTATTAACTTATTTCTTGGATTAACTTAGTTCAACAACATAATTATTTTTTCTTTGTAAGTAATTTTATCATACCCATTATAATATCTACTACATGCAGCAATATTCGTGCATATCGTGGTGTTCCCAAATGTTTAATGAGAAATTTCAGTATATTAACTAGAGATTTTCCATCACGACCGGCGAGTGCTTGTTGCAAACCACGGCGTCGTATTAATTCTTGGAATATCGCAACAGTCACGTGTGGCATTTTATTAACCACATAATTCACCATAACTGAATCCAGTGCTTTTGAATACTGGAATTTTCGTAGAAATGTGTCGTGTTTACTCATTATATCTTTTCCCTCATGTGGAACAACAACATCCACTGTTGATGAATGTAAATTGCGACCAGCTTGTCGATATGATAATTTTTTACGTTGGGATTTAACATCAAGTTTCGTATCATCATCTCGACGTTTCACGGATATCAAACCGTCTACCATTCCTGCAACAATGGTTTCGTCATCCGCCTAAAAATCGAAAAAGAATTAAAAAAATAATACAATAGTAATATTTAGCAATTAGTATGTTTACTCACACTGATTCCTATACTTAAAACCGAATTGGGGTAGTCTATTGTGTGTATGGCTTTGTATGTACCAACATCGTAAATTTTAACGTGTCTATCAAGTGAACCTGACAATATTCGATGACCATTTGATGCAATTTTTAAACAAGTTATTGTTTTGTGATGTTGAGAAATTTTAGCAATGAGTCGACCACCTGCCAACGCATCCCAAACTCTCATTTCTGTTCCGCCTAATCAATGACACACATTAAATTTATTTATCAAATTTCATTTGAATATTTATATAATTATAAAATGTAGCGGAATAAAATTCAGACTAACCTGCAGATATAAATACTCCACCAGATGGCAAAAATATTACACTCTCTACCGGCGATTCATGATTAACATTGAATACACTTTTATTTGTTCTTGCATCGTACATTTGTACAGTTTTATCATAGCTGCCAGTTAATACAATATCAGATGAAACGGGACTTACAGCACCCGCTCTGATATAATCTGTGTGCCCTTCAAATTGAACGGTTTGTTTTTCCGACGCTATGTCCCATAATGCTACGGTTTTATCATCGGAAAATGACGCAATGTGATGTCCATCAATAGTAAAAAATGTTCGATGTACTGCTGCTTTATGACCAGAAAATAATCGTAAAAGATTTTTTGTCGATACGTCAAACAATCGAACAGCTGATTCTTGACCGCCAGCACAAAGTAATTTTCCATCACCACGAAATGATCCACCGTACGCTGCTTCTTTAAATCGACTCAAATTTTTCGTAACAAGTTTTGTAATTGGATTGTACACTTGAACTCTTACTGAGCATGTTACAGCAAAATAATGCGGTTCAGCTGGAGAAAAGTCTATATAATCTATTGGACCGAATTCCTTTACCAAAACTGGGGGCTGAAAAAAATGAAACAATAAATATTTATTATTCAAAACAATATCGTATACAATAATATCATTCTACACCTATTCTATCATACATTTTAAGGTTATGGCGCCCACACGTGGTATTGATAATAACGCAGTACTAAACAATTAATCTATATAAAAAACATTATTTATATTATTTCAAACAAATTATAATAACATACCGTGTATTTTTTCCAATAAATATTATCTGGTGTCAGCTCAGGTGCAACTTTAGCAAATATTTTTGCATTTGTCTTCTTGAACGCCGCCATGTTTGACACACACAATATTATATACCCTCTCACTCTCCCCCTCCGTCTTCCATGTGAACTATAATAAACAGTGTCGCAAGTGTTTATATGTGGGCGATACAACACTACATGGCCATAGTGTGTATGTGTATGTGCCTATTTAAAAATGCAAAAAAATCCCAACCAATATAATAAAAATTCAATTGAATTACTGTTATATTTAACAAATAATATTATCAAACATTATAATTAATTATTTTCACATCAATGTATAGATATATTTATAAATAAAATTGATTTGATACCTATGAAATAAACACATATACATATATGTATATATATATATGTATTGCTGTGAACCTGCCGATGGCGCTGATGTAGCTCTTGCAAACACATTGCTGTTGCTGTCCTCTGTGAAGGATGATTTTTTTAAATGGTACACCCGGACTCGCGATACTACATTACACGAGTACATGCTATACACATTTACGATGTCTGGGAGTAGAGCTGGCAGTGGGAAAGAAGACAAGCGTGACCTGCCCTGGCGCTGTTGATTTCAACATGGCGTTTGATATTGTTCAGTGAATCAGTGCTAATAGAGTTCTGTTTCACACTGTTAATACATTATTAATAATGTACAATACTACGTCATCAAGCGATATCCAACAACTAAAGTGCAAATATTTCAGGCAGGTAATACCAAATTCGTAATTAATTATAGGTATTAATTTGTTGAGTTGCGTGAAGAGCTCAACAGTCGATCGTTTCCAACTTTTTTTTTTCTTTTTGCCGTTTTGTGTCATCATCATACCACTACCACCATCATACAATGGGCTTGGACGAATCAATGGACATTTATCTCATTGTTGCAATACAACGATTTAATTTCAATCCAATATATCAGTAAGTTGCGTGAATAATTCACCAAATATAAATCATTTTTATACTTTCTCATCTGTACTATTTTAAATGTCAAAAATATTTGCTATAGATATACTAGACTTATACGTGAATAGTATCGACATTAAATATGTAATATTTTTTAATTTTCATTGTATATATATATACATTTTTTTTTATATCGTGAAAAATAGAGGAATGATTTTCTTTTCTTTATCTATTTGTTTTCAGACAGAAAGTAATAAATCCCCATGCAAACTACACGTCGTTAATTGTTGAATTATTTATAATGATAAAGAATTTGAACTTTTATACGTTTGGTGTGATAGTGAACGGATTATAAAATTAAATAGTAAAAGTGAGAATTATTAATTAATAACGGAATTAGAAAAATTATAATACAACAAAATAAAATGGCTGAAACACGAAAAATGCGAATCTATGGAAGACATCCAACGTGTGCAAGTTTAACTCGTCTTGAAGAGCGACGTGCTCGTCGGTGAGTATATTCATTAACAAATAATAATTAATTATATCATCTTACTGATATATATAAAAATAATAATTAATCAAATTCAAGGCTTTCAATGCGTCTGGAGCGAAATCGAAAACCAGATAAACCCGATGATTTTGTTTGCTATGAATCAAGTGACGATGAGGAGGAAACAGTTATGGAAGGTCGTCAATATTTAAAAACATCATTTAATTTTGTTGATTATGTTCGATCGCGCGAAACAAATACACGTGAAGTTCGAAAAATAAATCAAGAATATGGCTCCAGACATATATTAACTCACGATCTATTCAAAGAATATTCAATTAGTTTGAATCATATGAATAAAGTGTTTTGCTCACAGTGGTTAAGTGATCGTCAAGTGGTGTTTGGTACAAAATGCAATAAATTAATGGTTTATGATGTTGCGACACAAAAATTAGATCAAATACCGTCGTTACATGGCCGACAAACGTTAGCAAATGGCAGTGCAATGGTGGAACAACATAATGGCATTCATTCTGTCCAAATAAATCCATCAAGGTATTATTTACATTTAATATTTTCCAATTACCATATAATTAATCAATTTTTATTTACTGTTTTATTGTTATTGGCAAACAATTTGTGTATTTTACAGGACTTTATTGGGTACAGGAGCGCGAAATAATAATGAAATAGCAATTTATCGCCTTCCAACGTTGGATCCAGTTTGCGTAGGTGAAACGGGCCATCGCGATTGGGTATTTGACATGTGTTGGCTTGACGATGAGTATTTGGTTTCGGGATCAAGAGATACAAAGATGTCATTGTGGCATATTAATAGTGATCTTGCAGCTGCGCCAGATAAAGCTGACGTTCCAACGCACCGGTAAGTACTTGAATAATCAATTTTTTTTTTATCATGAATGTTTTTGTATTTTATTATATTTCAATATAAATATTGGTTTGAATTATTTGCAGACTTATTCAACCGGTGTGTGTAAAAGAGTGTAGATCAGCGCAAAAAGTACGAGCATTGGCGTTTAATAAAGCGTATAATGAAATAGCAGCATTATCATTAAATAGCTTTATACATATCTGGTCCGCGGAAACATTTAAACAAAAAATATCGCGTAAACTTCCGGCTTGTCAAGAGAATGTTTGTCTCGCCGTGCAGGATGATGGTGTTTATGCAGTTGGGTGTCGTTCTTATACATTGTTGCTTGACGCACGTACACTTCAACCAATTAAAAAGATTCCATCGAGGTTTGTAATAACAATTATTCAATTAAAACTTATGTTTGATTCTATATAAAGCATTGCAATTATTTGTATCAATTTCATCCTGCATTATAAATATATTTATTTTTTAATGTAGATATAGCGGTTGTGGAATTAGATCAGCGAGTTTTCAAGGCTCGGTATTAACAATTGGCACTGGATTGGGAATGTTAATGTTTTACGATGTGAGAGCACAAAAATATTTGGAATCTTCAATTAATTCTAATCGAACAGTTGTACTGAAAGCCTCAAAGGGTTATGTGGTAAGTGTCAAGTGGAAATTGAAATATAAAATTTATAGAATTGATTTAATTAGTTATTTCATTATATTTTTTTTTTCTGTTATTATTTTTCTTTTATTTGTTCAATAGTTTCCGGATGAAGAGTACGTTGATGGTTTTCAAAATGTTAAATATACACCGGCCATTTACACACATTGCTACGATGCATCGGGCACGCGATTATTCACGGCCGGAGGACCATTACCCGCTACATTGTATGGAAATTATGCCGGACTATGGCAATAATTCGAATATATTTATTAATTCGACAGATCATGGCACACACATTCGAGACTGTATTTGGAAAAGAATTACCGCTAATTTCAGTATATAATGATAATTTATATAGCATGAGAAATGAAGAAGAAGAAAGAAAACAAGCAAAAAAAATACTTTGGTAAGAAGATTTTTTTTTTTT
>CAJUYH010000610.1:25392-80381 GCA_910591685.1 Galerucella tenella
AAAAAAAACGAAATACAAAATGTAGGACGTTTAATAGTACGCGGACTTAATTAGGAAAAAAAATTTATTGGAATTTTGCAATATAAATTCAGGCATACATAATTTGAATCACTCGAAAAAAAATTAGTTAGGCAAATATAATTAATTCAAATGAGCTACATATAAGAAGTATAAATACGACGAAATCCTTTATGAGTGTATTGACATTTCACCATGGAACTTTCGAGTAGTTTCATTTTTTTTTTAATCATGCTGAAAATAATAAATAAACAGCAATCATCACTTTGTGCATAATAAAATTTGTTAACTAACCAAACTTTATCTCATATTAATCTCTTATATTCATAAATGACATTTAACATTAAAAAAGAAAAAGAAATCATTTACATATAGATAAATAAAATGCATGTATGTGAAATCCTGGTATGCTAAGAATCGCTTTGATATTTATTACAATTATTTTTTAAGATAACTATGAAACATTAATTCGAAAAAAAAACAAGTTGTGGAGAATAGATTATTGTATACATAAAATTCAATCATGTATCAGTTAATCACTGTAGGAAATATTAGAATTTAAATTTGTGATGTGCTCCAAAACTAATATTAACGAAACAACTGTGCCAATTATTATTATAAATATTATACTGACGGATATTGCATTGCAAAACTGAAATATTCGATAATGGCTTTAAATGTCCAACATTGATTGCTTTTAATTGGTCGGTGGTGATTTTTTTAATTTCAATGCATCATCAGATTAATATTCAATTTCAGATGATGTGAAAAGAAAAAAACAAAAATAATTCGTAATTTCAGCAAATGTATGAATACATTTTCAATTATTTGGTTATTTTCATTTTTTATTTATGATTTGCCGTTAATTTAGGGGAATTCGATCAGACATTTCCTTTTATATTCAATTGAAACAGTGCAATTTGGGCAATTATATTTAAGCATGTTATATACATATGAATTGTGACATTGTGTATGCAGTTATGTGGAAAAAAAAAAAAAAAAATCGAACTTGTGTAAATAAATTCAATGCCCATGCATAAAATTAACGATAAAAAGCAAAAAATAAATCAGAATTTTAATTAATTAACTAATAATAATCTGGTATATTTTTCGTTACAAATAATTTATTTATGGTCTACAGATATGGTAGTACATCACTCATACAGTACAGTATCATTTTTATTTTTATAATTTTTTTTTATTCTATCAACTATTCTTTGAGATATTTTTGTAAATGTGGTGTATAATTTTTACAAAAATGGACAGTTTCTACGACCAGAAACATTTACTTTTCCTTCATTTTTTTGCTCACTTTGAGACACTACCCACAATTGAATTGCCTTGTTAATTTTAATTGGACCATTCAAACAAGATATGTTGTAATATAACTTGACATAAATGATTTTGAATATTTTTTCTCCTTACATAAATTTATATACAAAAAATGCATTGATTTGTTTTCTTCTTTTATAATATTTTCTATTCAATTCATCTCTACTGATAGTACAACAAAACAGAGCTTATTAAATATCTCCGGAAAAATAATACGACTACAAAGTATAGAGGAATTTTTATTTCCTTGAAGCACAGCATTGTTTTTTTTTTATCTTCTCTTCAAGGCTTGATCATTGTTTTTAATTATTAATGCTCGTATATATTTTCTCAAATACCCTAAGTGTCACTTCCTTATTTTGTGCGATATTTTCTCAAACGTGTGTGTCACAACATGAGATATCGGCAATATTATATATATTCAATGGTTTAAAATTCCATGACAAGATCCGTCTTTGTTTTTCTTTTTTTGGTAATATAATTCTTAAATAAATATTAATAACCTATAAATGCTATACAATTTATAATAAAATACCCCACATCTTTCACAGGATAACAAAGCGATACAGTGAAAATGAGAGAAAGAAAGACTTAAGGCGTATTAAAAATGAATAATTTCATAAATCATGATATATTTTCGGTATATTAAATAAATATTAAAAATTAATTATCTCACATTTTTCTTTTGTCTATAATATGCGTTTGTTATTTATCTTCTTCGTCCATACATAGAATTAGATAAAAGGTCGCATATATACAACATTGTTTCATTATTGTATTTTTGCTGGAACAAAAAAGAAGTTTCTCAATCTCATTTCATTGTAATAAAATAAAATATATCGCGTGTTCGTGTGTGACTGAATCAGAGACAATGCTGTGTGAAATTGTGAATGGAGTAAAACAAAGATATTCATCACAGGTGTAGAATGATTGTTGTTTGCTTTTTTTTTTTTGTTCGTTTCCCTGGAGAAAAGACAATTGCTGTTATGTATATAGAAAGTGTTTATACCCATAATAGGATTCATTTCTCAGAATTGATGCAGTTACTAATTGTTTAAGCGAATCAGAGATGACCGGCATCCAATGCTTTATTTATGTCATTTACAAGTGATCCAAGTGTTTGCCGATGTTCGGAATCCTGTTGAAAAATACTGTCGAGAAAATCTGTATTTGTCAGAAAATCAAATACTTGATCGCATCGCTCCTGCGATTTGTCTGTAAGATGTGGTCGAATTAAATTTAATATTGATTTTCGACAGCGTTCAAATGATCTTGTTAAGTATACACGATCAAAGCTGAATTCCAATTCATAAAATGAAACAACTGACATTGCTGCTGCTCTTAAACTTGCTCTTATTTCATCGATTTTAGCGTCGTCTGATGGGCCCAATTGTTGATTGCGTTGTAGCAATCCAATCTGCATTATAAAAATGGAATTATTTAACATAAAAAAATAGTAAACAAATGTTCTATCACAAATGAATTATTGAAATATTTGAGAATATACTTTTATTGACAATTTAACAATATTCTTCAGCACTTTTTCTGGCTGTTTCTTATCCAGGCCAGGGTTACTTTTTACTGTGCGTTCCATAAGCTTGAAAAGATTGTCGAGCAATGACGTTGTAGCATCGTCAATAAAGAGTGACCTACCAGCGCCCGTTGAAACCACTCGTCCAAGCAGTTTTTTTTGTGCACGCAAACCTAAATCTCGTGCACGACTACCTGTCGTTGTTCCACCTCCACCGCTCGCTGAGTATACTCCACCCCCAGTAGTCGCCGACTGCATCACTGCAAAACATAAAACCAAAAAAATCATAAACCATAAACACAGTAATAAAATAAAAATAGAGGAAAAAAAATTCAAACACCCGCAAAAATCCATTGTACTCAATTCAATATTTCATGAAAGTACCTCAATTTGAATTCATAAAAATTCATTTATATGATACACCGTTATATATTAGAAAAGAAAAATCAATTCAACCCACTCACCATCGAACATTTAGCGCTAAAAATCAACCAGTCTCTCATACAAAAATGTCAGTATATATATATATATATATATATATTGATTTTTGTTTGTCGAATCCTCGCAAAAAATATATTAGCAATTGTGATATCGTGACCGTGAAATAAAATGATTTCAGCAAACTAAAAATAAAAATAAGAGAATAGTAACAAATAAATAAAGAAGATGAAATGGTGAATATAAATTTACACAATAAAACACAAATAATATAAATAATAATTACTGAAAATAAAATTAATGCGTATAACAATTGGATTTTATATATGAATCAATTAATATCTATTGACGTAAATAGCTATTGAATTCAATGTTGAATAATTCAATTGTCATAAAAACAACATTTAAATACATTTATATGTATATATATATGTATGCATATAAACCTTGATTGCAGTCGGTTACAGCTACTAGATGATAGAGAAACCAACTCTGCAGCTCCATCACAGCCGTGCCCCACGCCACCTAAAAGCAAAGTTTTGCCAATACAAATTAAATTTCACGGCTACTGCTGATGAACATCATCATGGCATTAGAAACTACTTCTTCAAAGTCAACAATTCACCCTAGAATTATTTCAATAATCTCAATATGAAATTTTAATTGAAATTCATTGCGCTCTATGAATATTAATACTCAAGTATAAATGGGTACACCATTACATATTTCATATTGCATATCTACATATATTTTTAAATAATTTGTCTGAGCATTTTAATTAATTATATAACCTTGACAGAATTATAGTGTGATATAGAATAAAATATACATAAAATCATAAATCCAATGTGTATATATATATATATATGTATGAAGGGTCGTCCAGAATAACGATAAGATTCCATTTTTGTCCAATAAAAAAAATAATAGCTCCATCATGTAGCCTGTACCAAACATAATTTATTTATTGTTTAATACGACACCATCTAAATACATTACGAGTTCAAAATTGAAATGTGATTACTGACAAAATAGAAAAGTTGGACTGTGATTGTTATTCGTGGCGACCCTTCATATATCAAACTAATTTATTATAATATGGTAAACTTTCGGTTTTCTTTTTTTTTTTATTTTTGTTTATGTTGGTTTTATTATTTGGCTGTGCTTATCCTCGTTCCCATGATAACACGTTAAAAGTTTGGAAACAGCTCACGCCAGTTGGGGCCATTCACACATATATAGATGATGGTGGCTACATACTGGCAAATGGTTTCACTATCGATTTGCTACGTGTTTCAAGGTGAACAACGGTGAGCGAGTACGTATATATATATATATATAAATACCGCAGTAAAAAAATGAAATATGGAATTTTATCAAATTCCTAGGTACAGATGATCGTCTACTTTGGAGAAAATTCATTATCTACCTGAGGTACTTGATCAAATTTTACATTTCATTATTTCACTGCGACATATACACACATATAGATATTGATATAGAGGACCAGTTCTACCCTCCAATAATGGAATTTCACCATTTGATACATCAAACAATGACACATTAATTTCTGAATCAATCGCTTTCATTATGGAATATTGCACACCACAATACAAACACACAATTCATCAGCAGTAAGTACAATATTCATAATAACAATAATAAATCATTGTATATGAATCATATACAAACAGGTTGTGACTTTATTGTTTGATTTCATTTCGCCTAAATCCCAATGAAATTTATCATAAATATTTTGTTTGTTTCAGTGTGGAAATTTGTTAATTTATATAAAAATAAGATATGACGATGAAAAAAGTCATTTGAAGTGCTAACGGCAAATCAAATACAGATAAAAAAGAAAGTGAAAAAAAAGAGCAAATAGAGTGAGAGAAGAAGAGACGGATGATGAAGCTAGGTGAGAAATATAAAAAAAAGAAATAAGTTGTCGACTGTCCCTTGCGGGCATGTGCCCTAGATGAGCACCATGGTGTGCTGATGTGAAATGCAGGAACATCACGTTATTCCCTCCAATCCGTTATACTCAAGTACGTGCATTTACATATACATTATACAGTCATATAAGTATATGTATACAGTGAAATTTCGTTATAAAATAATCGTTAAGAGACCAAAAGTATTCCCACATACAATTTAAAATGGCAAATTGCTTATCAAGAAGGAATGACGTATCACTTTTTTTTTCCTTTGTTTCTCTATTGAATTTTATTCTGCTGGTGCCATGAAGGTTATTATATTTACATGTGGAAATATTGATTTGCAGTGAGATTTACCTGCAATAATATGTATATATATATATACACTTGAATACGTGTATAGAATTTGTATTTATGTGCGATCTAACGACATCGTTTGGAAGGCACCGTTTGCATCCCCTCTTTCATATGCAGCTGTTGCTGGACAGCTGGCAATGAGACGCACACAAGAGTAAAAGAATATTTCCTTCTTCAATTCAACTACCCATATTGCATTTATTTGAAGCGCACACCAACCACCTGTCCTTACTCTCAATAAAAACAATTTATTTTTTCCCGCCATATTCACTCTATTTGCTATGAAATCTCTATTGCAATGATATAAAAACAAAAATAAATAAATAAATAAATAAATAATGGAGAGAGAAAAGTGATATTGGTATATGAAAATATTCGTTATAAAAATGGATAAAAATAGTTCGTTGTGTGTTTATAAAAAGCTATTGGATTTTAATTGTTCATATTTCAATGTTATATTTTTATTTAATGGTGTGTGGTCATATGTATTTTTAATATGTTTTATTTATCAATGATTTTATTGGATAAATGCAGGATGAGAATAAGAAGATTTTACTCTTTAATTTACGAATATTGAGTGCAATTGAGCTCAAGTATCATTTTTCTTCTCGCTCACAACAATAGTCTCATTCATTTGGTCTGATTGCGAATAAACTCATGTTTGCCATTCTACTGACTTTCTGTGTATAAAAAATATATATATATATATATATATATATATATATATATATATAATGGATGTAATAGAACTATTGGAATTTTTGTTAATGTTATTACTCGATTTCACAATATCGAAATCAACACAATAAGTTCTCGTTATGTCATCTTTTATTATTTATCACTCATTCAAATTTCATTGAGTATGAAACATTGAATATATTCAGACTTTTTTATCTGTAATAAATTCATTAATTCAATATTCACGATAAATTGTTTAACTTTTGAACGAAAAAACAAAAAAAAAAAATGAAATGTAAAATAATTTAAATTCTATTTTGATTTATAATGTAATAAATGAGTATGGAGTTTTGTTGGGTGGCGACATTCACTTGGTGTCAAGGGACGAGTGATCAAATAAAAGAGTGAGAAAGAAAGGAAGAAAAAAAACGAAATATATATTAAAGGGAGATGGAGAGGAAAATTTTGCGACGAAAAAATGGCCGTTATTTCAACACGATGATTCATTTCAATTTGAGTAGGATGATGAAAACGGCTTCTGGTATTTTATTTTTTAATGCACATATGATCGCGCGGGAAAATTCATGTTCATGACCACATCCGTCGATGAGTAAACATTTATATAAATACATATTCCCCTTAAATAAAATTGATTTAATTTAGTATAAACGCCGAGACACCATCATTTTCTTTATTATTCTTTTCCCCTACATGTACAGAAATTATTGACATGCAGCAAAGAATTCCGCGAACAAACAATTAAATAAAATTTAATGACTCTACCTCTATCTATTTATTGTTTTTCCATTTAGAAATACTTGGACATGTGTCAATTAAAATTATCGTAGTTTACATTCATGTTTACCATTTTTCGCAGCGTTTATTGCCTTGACATCACTGACATTTATTTTCAACTAAAGCTAAACTACTAAAAAAAAAGAAAAGAAAAGAACGACAGAATGAAATTTAATGTTGATTGTCAATTGATTCATATCTACTTAAAATTCATCCATACATTATCTTACACACAAACACACACACACACACACACACGTGCGTATTTAAAAATAAAAATTCTATTAAGACATATACAAACCTCGGTTGATTTATGTGAGTCGCGTGAACGACTCTCAACAATATATAATAGAGAAAGTTTCGTATTTTTTTATTTTTTTGTTGTTGTTTCAACGTTTTTGCGATGATTTCTTTCATAAAACAGGTATACTCAACCCGATTAATTCATCATTATTATTTTTCTAGAAATTCGCGTGTACTTATGAACAATCATTCAATTTAAAAATCCGTATAAAAAAATTATATTCAATTAAATTACTTGTATTTTATCAAATTTATTTGCAATTAAATGGCACTGAGTGTAAAATAGCACATTTGATTGACATCAATCACACGACAATTGAATGTAACATTTAATTTGTTCACGCACGAAAATATATATAAATAATTACATATATATATATATGTAGTCAATTGGAGTGAAAGACAATTTGTAAATAGTTGTTGACGCACGAGCAGCCGAACAACGTCTGCATTCATCTGTTGTGATCAGCAGCCGCGACCAACCCACCTCGGTTACCATGGCGTCATTTCACCACTGCTTCGTTTAAAAGTCCAAGTATATATCTCTGACCCCGGGGAGGGAGAGACAAAATGAGGAAAATAGTGGGAGAGATTCCCATGACGCAGTCGTACATTTAATATATATATATATGTATATGATCATGACAGTATTAGTTACTCATTTAATATTGAGTCGTCAGAGTCAAAGAGTTAAGTGGATTTTGAATATTTTCCAGCTCTTTTTCCTCTTGTCAAATGTATATTGTTCTTATTATTCACGGGGTATCCCCGTGTTTTCCTATATTTGTGATGCAATGTTGATACAAATTTTTAGTTATTTGTCAATGGCAAGAATATTAATGCTTGCACTTTGAATTATATCCGCGATAATTCAAATACCAATCGGTATTGGTTTTTTTTTACTCAGTCTATTTGAACGTGAATTAAGGAAATAAATTTGCTATTTGAAAATTTTTTTTACAGCTTACTTATTTTTCTTTTACGGTCGCCCATAGTTGAAGATCTAATATTTCATAGTTTATAGCGAATACCATGCAGAATATTACGGTGCTGGATAATGATGATGATAAAAAATTATAGTTAGGACAACCTGTGGTGCGTCAAGTCAAGTCAATCAAGTTAATGAAATTTTCCATGGATCTGTATCTGTATCTTAATCACTTACGTATATTGAACAATCTATAATAATGGAATAACCAATGAACGAAATTGATATTGAGTGTTATTAGTTGGTTAAAGGAAAAAAAAATATTCCATTTAACGTTCAACTTAATAATATTTTTATTAACGACCAATTCTTTTTCGTTTGGGCTTTCAAAATGATTAATATAAAGGCAATATATATTTTTACAATGCAATGTAACAGTGTGAAGCCAACACAAATGCAAATATATATTTCATCATCTTTTCATTTTTTAATTTATGTGCGTTTGATATGAATGTGCTACTTTTATTTATAACCAATTACAAAATTTGTTGTCTTTTCATTTGTGTCGCAGTTAAACAATATTTTTCACAATTAATTTTGCCATTTTTTGTGAATTTCTTGGAGATGAACGTAAGCACGACTGGAAATATTTAATGCAGCATCGATAGATTGCAATTCAGGTTCATCTAATAGGCTCAAACCACATAAACCTGCAATAAAACAATTCAAAATAATTTATCCAATACACCATAATTTAATAACATTCACAAGAATAATTACCCAAATAAGTGTGTAATGGATCTGAATGTGTGTCATAGAACTTGGCAAAACCCCCAATAATATTGTCTTGAGTACTGAGAATAAATTCACGATTCTCTTCTGGATCAGTTAAATTCGCAATATTGAGTAAATGCAATGTAGCACCGACCCAAAAACTGTAACAAGTGTCACTTGGTTTGCCTGGTCGTCCTTGAAATCCATCGTTTTGCCGCATAAGACACCATCGTCTTAATCTGCCAAGTTGATCATTGGATAATACACGATGGAGTTCATTCATCAGATATAGACTGGCCACTGCGCAAAATGTCGATCCACCATGTGACTCCAATCCTGGTCCTTGTCCCATTGCGCCATCATATGACTGTAATT
Organism: Galerucella tenella; assembly: GCA_910591685.1. Classification (NCBI taxonomy): domain Eukaryota; kingdom Metazoa; phylum Arthropoda; class Insecta; order Coleoptera; family Chrysomelidae; genus Galerucella; species Galerucella tenella. The sequence goes on from CAJUYH010000610.1 coordinate 34,859, forward strand.
AATCTGATAAGATAATTTCTAGTGGATTAAATTCATAGGGGCCGTTTGGCAGAAGATGAAAAAGAAAAACAGAATCACTTTTCCCAATTAAATTATTCCAGAATCTGTTTTTTTTTTTAAATATATAACTTACGATGCTTTTGAGAATATAATCAATTGCACGAGCACGATCGACACCAGACCAATCATTAAGAATAGCCGAGACGCAACAGGCGCAATACAAAAATCTCATATCACACTCGCCGTCCGTTATCATTGCCATAAAACAACCATTGGAATTTTGACAAGCTTTTACACCTTCTAAAATTGATTTTTTATCGATTCTAGATAGATCATCGCCCAATGTTAGTAATGTGGCCAAACCCGTGTATGTCATTGGCAAATAGCCACATTGATAATCCGGAGTTTGGTCTGGTAACATTGTTGATGGTTGGAAACCAGATCTAGCACCAGCATTACTCACTTGAAGTCCATAAATCCATTCAATTGCTGCGGATTTTTCTGTTTCATTAATCATTACATCCAAGCAATTGAGTACGTCAAGTCCCGAAATAGCAAAAAAAGCAAACATCATTCTGTTTGAATCATACTGTGCCATTTTACTAGGCATCACTTGCAAGATTCGCTTGAAATAATGTGCGTGTCGTTTTTTATCCAATTCTACTGACATTTTCCGCCCCATTGCCATTAAATTATTGGATTAATTGGAATATTTTAAGGTTATATTGTTTGTGTGTGTATATATATATACACAGTTGTTTTGTAAAATTTGTTGTGCAAATAATATTTATTATACAAATCCTGTCAGTTCCTCAATTGTAGATGGTTTCAATACTAAAAATAATTGAACATACAAGAATATTGTATGTAGACTTTTATCCTTTCGTCAACTTATTTTTGTTATTGGCGATGAATATATTCACGAATTAAAGTTATTGGAATGTATATTGAACAGTTTTCTCCTTACTCGTTATTGATATTTAATTGGATATATCGTTTTGTTCCACCGTTCAGTATCCAAGTTTGTCATAATTGAAATCATTTGAAATTATCGGTAAATTGATTATTGGTGCGTTAGGGCAACTCGACGTTTCATTTATTCAAGATTTACATTATAATCACAATAAATACCAATGAGGATAAAGATTGAAGCAGACATTCTGCTTCTTATCACCACGGTATTTTTTTTCACAAAAAATATACTACGTATATAGTAATTTGTAGGTTATACGAGCGAGAGGCAGCACTGCTTGAAAAGAGCGGCAAAAATATGTTTATATAGTTTAAAAAAATGGAATACATGTGTTGTGAAACGTTTTATTATTTTTTTGGATCCTTTATTGATCATTTATGAATTAAAATTTGGAATAATGATTTCAATATGCGTAGCTCAATTCACTAACGAAACAATGATGTAAACTATATTCAAGATACATTATATCAATTTTTTTTATTTGGAATAGTAAAATTTGGCCCTTTGAATATTAAAAACGAATGCGTTTTGTGTTCTTCTCTTTTGATTAATTAATTTTACACTATTTAAAACTGTTCTACTACACGATAAATAATATATACGATTTGTACAATATATAAAAGGCGCCAGCGCTCTGGAATTCCCATTCTCACTACATAATAATACAATTTACTATATAAATCTAATTTTTTTTTCTGTCTATCACAATTATTGTTTATGATACGAGTAATTTTTTTTTGTTTTTGCTAATAGCGCTTGCTGATCATTGTCAACAAAAAAAAAAGGACAAATTACGACATAAATTAAATCACATTGGTACATTTTGCATGCGATAGGCATTAATAATTTCCTCCTCAATATTCGGATCTAAAAGTATATCCATTCCTTTAATTCCCATTTGACTATATTGATGAAATATGGGTATTGCAATACGCCATATTTCACGATTCCTTTTAATTGAATCAACTAATGATTCCGCAATTGGAAACAATGTCGCTAAATTTGTAAATAATGGTAATACAAGATTTGTTATAAATTGCACTTGCAAATTTGGAATCGATGCTTTTTCACGATCCATCATTTCTATTGGTGCAGTGCCCATACTTTTTTCCAAATCACCTTGCGAAAAAAATTCATCGTATATTTGTTCCTAAAAATGGAAATATAAATCTATAAATAAATAGATCGATAGATAGATATAGAGTTAAGTGAATAAAAATATATTTACTGCGGTTTTCTTGGATGTTTTCCAGTCTTTCGTTTGATCATTAAGATCGCAACAAGTCATAAACATGGCATGAAGTAATTTTTGATGTTCAGGATTGTTATTATTAAAACCTCGTCGGACCATCTCGTCTTGTTCGTCCATTGTACGAAAATGCGCTGCCAAATCCGTAGCTAAAATATTATTTCTCAGTAAATCCAATGCCTCACTGTACTCATCACTCGCAAGATGTTCAAATATATTGCAGCCCTCGGTATTAAGTATGCACATTGATTGCGCTAAATGATGTCGCTCCATAACTGAACCTTCCGAACTGTAAAGACTCGCTAAAACAGTTCCACATTGAGTTTGAAATGAATTATTGGTCCCCCGATGATCAATATCATGACACAAACACGATACGAGAAATACTAATGCTTGCAATTGTGTCATATAATTATTCTGTACAAGATCCAGATTTTTAATCATTAAATATGCAAAATGTGCTACGGAAAATGAATGAATCCAATTGTGATACGGCGCATCTCTGTATCCCTTTTTTACATACAATATAAATCTGAAAAACGCAAATTGAATATTTTTCATATTTGAAATATGTTGAAAAATAGTTTAATAATTCTCCATTACCTCGCCAATGTTTTTCGTTTTATTCGCCAGCATGTGATTAAATTCAATTCATCAAACATTTTAAGAATATAACATGGTGTATGCTGATGTGGAATATTTCGCGGACTAAAGTGAAATTTATCAAAGTCTTTGGGACTATGATCGTCACGGCAATTGAGTAATGCTTGAACAGCTTCCTCCTCAACCTGAAAATCAATATTTATGTTAAAAAAAAGAAAAAAATTTGACAATTAATTCAATAGAACAATTCATCAAACAATTACCTGCTATAAATTGTTTTAGTTTAGCGGCGAAATTTTAATACATGATATTAATACGTTTATTTATTTTTTCTTTAGTTTTTATCAGTATCTCTTTTTTTCTCTGTCTATTCTTTATACTTTTTTTATTTTGCTTTTTCGTATGACGAACAGTAAAATGTAAATTAATTTACCTTCATGTGATACATCATCAGCTCATTACTCAGTTTACTTCGTGCTTGTGAGTCTTGAATTTTTTTATATACAATACTGTGCATTATGGAGATACCGCAATAAATGCTAAATGCTGTTGCCACTTCCTCATCGCACACATCAAAATATAATCCATTCATTTTATTACACAATTGTGCCACACCTGCAATTCATTTAAAAAAAAAAAAAAAGGAACGGGGAAAAAGAAACATGAGAAAAGTTCGAATGAATTGTAATTGTGAATTAAAATTGTTAAAATAATAAAAATATTATCATGCACCGATTATTTCATTTTCATCTCTAATAGGAAAGCATAAAATATTTCGTGTTTTAAATCCCGTCACTTCGTCAATTCCACTGTAGAATAGAGGGTGTTCATACGCGTTTCTTATATTGAGCAAATGGCCCGATGTTGCAACGTGCCCGGCTATTCCTCGGCCCAGAGCGATTCTCATCTCCTTACATAATTAAATAAACAGCTTAGAAATCAATTTTTATATTTGTTTATTAATTCACATATATATGTGGAGGGCTCAGAAACCAATCAATGTAAACCACTTCAACAAGAAATGAAATAAATTAGATGCTTACCAATTTAGTCACCGAAAAAATCACAACTCATGGAAATTCAGTGATTCAATTTTCATCCAATGATAACATAAATAAACATCTAATAACAGAAAAAAAACCCAGAGCAAAAATAACAAATTTAATAATATGTAATGAATGCAATTTTGAAAACAATTGATTGACACTGATTGGCATCTGAGCTTCCCATATATAAATATTTGATTGTTGTTTTAAATTAATAAAATGTTATACTCACATCGGTCGTTGAAATTCCATCAAATACTTTAGCTACCAATTCCTGATGTTCATGATCAAGAAGAAATAGAGAACATCTTTCGGCATTGGTTAATTTACGCGCTTCAATCATAATCTCACGTAACAAATCCGGCAAATCTCCTTCATAACAATTGAAAAAAAAAAAGAAAATAGAAATATAGACAAATTTAATTGGATGTTATAAATAAACGTATATAAATATGTATGATGAAATATTGATTTACTTTTTTACCTAAATGTGTAAAGAGTTTTCGTGATACAATAAGAAGATCTTGACATTGAAGCTTTAAACGTGTTTCCTCCTGGCATCTCAAAGTGCTTAAAAGAAGTCCCAAACAATATCTAAAATATAAACAATACGGAAAAACAAATGATAATAATATCAATAACATTAATAAGAGATGCAATATCGCTTTATCATGCCAATGAAATTTATTATCAAACGTTATCGCAATGTGTTTGCGTTAATATCAACTCACCGGAAACATTCTTCGGCAATTTTTGTGCAAATATTTTCTGCAGTATCAGTGTCAGGATAATTTATAATACAAACTACCAATGCAATATGCTCTTTAATAGGATGCTGAATAGGAATACTGAGAAATCGTTCAGGTATCGGATGAATAATTGAGTAAAGATGTTGAAGCAATTCCTGATCCAATTCATTGGGTGAAACAGTCAATGATTTTCGTTTCTTAATTGTCTCATGTAATACATGATTGTAGGCCTAATAAAAGGAGATGGAAATAATTTCTGTTTTTCCCCCGAAATTATATTGTATAATGTGAAAATAATAAATAAAAAAGTGTAGGACGAACTTATCAAACGTCTTGTGATATTGAGTAAATATGGTGAGATATAATTTTTAAACGATTATCTCAAGTGACAAGCGATGAAGAACTCATGATAAAAATTAATTACAATTAAACAGAAGAAAGGAAACGAACAAAAAAAAAAAAGTAGAAAAAAAAAATGCATACAAATATAATCATTTGTAAATAAATATATATATACATATATATTTTCATTACATTCGGTTGATTTATAGGAAATCTCAATCCTCTGTCCAATATTTTTTCTCCCACAACATGAATCACCATTTCCTCAGTCTCGGGTAAAATTGGAGCGAGAAAAGAAAGTTTTGCCCCAGTTTTTGTTTGAATCTAAAAATCAAAATTATTTTCACATACATCATCGTTCACATGAATAATTCAACATGCGAATTGATAAATAAAAATTCATTATTGTCAATCGTGAATATATTTATCGACGATGTAGAAATTAACATTGTGCCACCATATAATACATCTCGTCCTAACAATTGTATACAATAAAATAATACACGACAACATTTTGTTTAATTGATAAAGTGTCAAATAAAGATACCTTTGACCAAAAAAACAGATAGGATAATAAATATAATTCTCCAAATATGTCTCAACTGCGATTGATTATATAACATCATGTAATGGAGAATAGTAATATAATCCTGTCACAACAAAAAGCGGAAAAAAAAAAAATTTTTTTTACAATCACTCACGTATTTGTTTAAATTTTGTTGCACAACTATGCAAGGCAAATCGGCGAGTTCTTGGACAAATTCGAGCATCATTTCTGGAGTTGTCGATTGCAATTGTGACGCTGTCATTATTATTTACTTTATATTCGTTTTAAATTTATATATATATATATATATATATTTTTTTTTTCGTTATACCGCAGTGCTATATATCGTTTTGGCAGTTCAACAATTGCGACCTATCGTAATGTACATAATTTGTCCATTGAAGAAAAGATATCTATATTTCTCATCTCTCATAAATTTCAATGATATCGTGATTCGTTTTGCGATACATTTTCAACGATAAATCGAGTGTGCAATACTGTCAAATATTTCATATGCTCTTGCGCAAATAAATGAAAATGAAATTCAATCACTTTCATACATATATGTATACGTATTGGATAATTGCAGTGATTTAAACAAACATTCATGACAAATGACAAATTATATTTGTCATTTCCGCATTATTTATTCACACGATCACACGCGATGATGTTCGGGGGATTACTGATCCGATAAATGAAAGACAATGAAAACAAACAACATACTTGCGATTAATCGAATCATTTACGATAACTCGATGGTGAGATAAGGGAAAAATAGTAAGAGATGGTGGTATATAACACCTGGTATATTATATTTTTGAAATTAATTATGGCAGCCAATGGGGAGGAATAGTGTGATACATTGACCAATGAGAATGTTCAAATATGCCGCATAACGTAACTTCCAGTATCGACCAGTTAGGTTAGGTTATTTTTTATATCTCGAAATGGTATTGGGGTATTTAAGCGCGGGAATATACAATGGCGAATGGGAATGTCGACATAGAATTCATCGTTTGTTGTAAAGCAGCATTGACAACTCTCTCTCTCTCTCTCTCTCTCTCTCACACTCACTCACTCACTCACACACACATATACGTAACTTCGTTATACGACAGCCATTTTGTGTGTGGCAAAGCGCAAAGACGACACGAGCTTGTTATCAAGCTGATCGATATTGAATAGGAGTGGTAGCGATTATATGCATTGTTAATTGTGCTTGACGATAATTATTTGAAGAATATTGTAAATGATAATTTGAGACAACATTGATAATAATATTCAATCAAAAATGAGTATGGTAAGTGTGCGGAAAAATTTATGAAAAAAATAATTTGCATCTGTTGTGTGATGTTTGGCGTTTGTTTTACCCTCATATAATATGACTACCAACATATTTGGTATAAATTGCTGTTAATTATATCTGTTATTATTAAATATTTAGATGTCGCGATATCCGTCCGATTGTAAAGTTTACGTCGGTGATTTGGGAAGCAGTGCAACAAAACAAGATTTAGAGGATGCATTTTCATATTATGGACCATTGAGAAATGTTTGGGTGGCGCGCAATCCACCAGGATTTGCATTCGTTGAATTTGAGGATGCACGAGATGCCGATGATGCTGTACGTGGTCTTGATGGTAGGACAATATGTGGACGTAGAGCACGAGTTGAGCGTTCCAATGGAAAACGTTTGAGAGATCGTGGCTCAAGACGTGGTGGAGCAAGTGCACGGCCATTCCATCCTGAGGATCGTTGTTACGAGTGTGGCGAGAGAGGACATTATGCCAGAGACTGTCCCAAGCACAGAGGTGGCCGCAAACGCAAGTACGTAAAACCCCGATAAAAAAAAAAGACAAAAACAAATATAAATAACAATCTGATTTACAATTAATTAATTAATTGAATAATATTCAAAAATGTAAAGGGATGCTGTTTTTTTAATTGGCTTCTAATCATATTCCATTGATATCATTATTTATGTTTAATTTTTTTTTTATATGTATGGTTTTGTGTTACTGTTATTTGGGTGGTAAGTTTCACACTTTGAAATCAATAATCAACTGGTATGTATAGACATATGTATATATATATATATATCTCTAAATATATATATATATATATATGTTTATATGTGTGTTGTACTTGAAATGATATAATGAAAAAAAAAAAAAAATAATGAGTTTGACGTGAGAAAAAAAAACAAAGCAAAAAATTGTTTTGTAGTGAAGATTGCCGATGTAATCCTCCCCATTATTTATAGGAGATGCGGCTGAGCAGGGCAATACGCATGTGTGATATGCGAATTGTCTACCCGAGATACTCGCGAGATATCGCCATTGGGGTTCACTTCTTTGTGACACACACACTGCATAGTTACAGCGTAGAGCACCTACCTACTATTGGGGTTATCCTACTGCACGTCTTGGCAGGGGCAGAAAAAAAATGCAACGGGGCCGGCCAAAAACGAAAATATCCGAGACACACACCGACATGTGAACACGTGGTGGGTGGCTAGTGTGTCGTCGTCTTCGTCCTTCTCAGCGCACCTTGATAGAAACAAAAAATATAAATAAAAAAAAAAGACCACTGACAGAAAAACTATCATCCATAAAATGACAGAGAGTTCGCGAGCACATCGGCACCTATATGGGGTTGACTGTCATGACATTCGTTACTTAAACAAAAAAAAAAATGAATAGCCTTCTTCTTGTCATCGTCGTCTTCGCCTTCGTAGTCTTCGTCTTGGTCGTCGTCGTCGTCGTCTTCGTCGTCTTCGTCTTCGTCGTTGTCGTCGTCGTCGTTGTCGTCGTTCCATCTAGCCACTCTGCGTCCACTACTCATCTGACCCCCGCGTGATTTCACCTGCATATGTGTGTGCTCGTCTTCGAACTCCCAAATTCTGGCCAATGCCATCGCGTGTTCTTCTGCTACCTGCGATTAGGCAGCCATCGATTAAATGGTATATAAACATTTTCTGATGACGAAACAAAACAAAAAATTTAAGAAAAAAAAGTGAAAAGCAAATTTTTTATAAAAAAAAAATGAATTAGAAGAAACATTACGGGTTTATGAATTTTTTTTTCTGCGATAAATATTTATTTTGTTTTTTTTTATTTTTTTTAACATCTATCAATCGTTGCCATTGCTCTCTACATATACATTTTCTATCTGTTTCTTACAACAGTTGAGCAGTGTGTTCTGCCACGAGAAGACTTGTAGTAATAAAAAATATTTAAAAACAATGCTCGGTAATAGAATCCGGGAAGTAAAAGAAATATGTTTAAGAAAAAAAAAAGAAAGAAAAGAACACATACAAGAAACAAAAACAATTTTCCAGTAATTTATATTTGTTAGTGATTGATTTTATTAATGAAATATTTCAAAATATATTTTAGGTCTCATTCAAGATCGCGCTCACGATCACGAAGCAAGCGCACCAGATCGCGCTCATCATCCCGTAGTCGTTCACGCAGCAGGAGCGGCACTGGTAGACGCGGAAAGTCCCGGAGCAAAGCACGTTCAGAATCTAAAGAACGTAGCCCAGCGCGCCGATCATCGCGATCCCGATCGGCATCAAGATCGCGCAGCAGGTAAACAAAAATGGTGAATACTTTTTTTTTTATCCGTTGCCATGGTTCATTTAATGTGTAAACGCTACAGAAAAAAAGAGAAAGAATACATGAGATGTAAAAGATAACAATTCTTTATTCTGTTAATTGAAGAACCAATGACATGTAAAATTTAGTTTTTCTTTCTTTTTTTTTTTTTTCTCTCACTTAAATAAACTGATAAATTAAATTACAGTTTTTTTATTTTTTCTCAATGGAAAACAAAAAAAAATATTGTGTATCGTCGCGTAATTGTAGGAAGATGTTGAATGGCGATCGTAACGGGAAGTTTTGAATTAATCCTGATTCAAGTGAAAATGAAAAAAAAATGAAACAAATCATAATATAAACGAATATAAAAAAAACCTGAAGCCTGTTTCGAGTTACTGCTGAATTATTCACTTGGAAGAACCTTAGAACGTACGTGTTTATCATTAAACATAACAGTAAACTTATAAAAAATAAAACAAAAACAAAGAATATAAGAGAAAAAAAAAGCTTTAGTTATCCAATACCGTTTGCAATCAAATGTACAACTAAGACAAAAAGAAAAATTGTAAAACGTAAAAAATAGTGATGACATATATCTCTGTTTTTATTTCCTCTCAAATGTCTTACGTATGCCTTCTTGACGAATAATAATAATATTAATACTTATGATATTAAAATTGGAAAAACAACACAATGTGAAAAATTTATTATATATAATTTGTGTTTAGAATTAACAAAAAAAGAAAAAAAAATACAGCTAAGGTTTTAATAAACTACTTTTGGCATAAAAAAAAAACATTCGTCAAATTTAATGCGCACAATGTCTCAATAATCCTATTATTCCTCGCATACCTACCACCGAATATCCATAAATTATCGAACAAATAAATCTATCATCGCATTTATTTTCAGAAATGGTAGCAATAATAAATTCACATATGTTTTTTACCCCTCCAAGGGTAGATAAAAAGTTATGTGCTACATAACTATCGATAACACATGTTAATTTGTTCACGATAAAAATGTGTCGATGAAAAAAGAAATCAAGTAGCTAACACGACTCATGAATTTTAAATGTAAACTACGAAAAAAAAAAAAAAAAAAAAAAAAATTGTAACACTCATCACATTCTTGCATTAATACAATAACTGTGCGAACAAATGCTTTAATGACTCTTTTGTTTGACCAAGTATAATAAACCAGCATTGGAGCATTTATATTAAATATACATACGTACACACACTCAATATATATTAACATTGTCTTAACAGAGAGAGTAGAAGCAGTAATATCTCAACGAGGATCTTAGCATGTCAACTACAATCTCGAAAAGAGAAAGAGAGATATATAACAAAACCAGCCACGCGCCGTCTCATGCATGAGTATTGCGTAAAACATAAATACTCCCAGGGTGTCTTTTCACACATTTATATATATATATATATATATATCCCTTGCTCTGTCGTATACATTTATTCGCTACTATACCACCTATCTCACTTTTATTTCTGCCTTTCTCTCCATCTTATTCCCTTGCCATGCAGAGAATGCCGACATTCCAGAATTGGCGGCGCCAATGCTCTTCTGCATAGCACACATGGAAAGGTCGTCATGTGTATGTATCATAAGAGAATAAGTGAGATGGAAAAGGGGGCGGTGGAAAAAAAAAAAAAAAAAAAAAAAATAATAAAATAACGATGAAGAAGAAAAGGAAAAACGAGAATGGAGAAAAGACTTGAAGGGGGAGCTCTCTATTTCTTGTATATATGCCTTGTGTAGGCTCGCGGGAGTTGAAAAGAAAGCAACTATGGTCAAAGAGGAAGAAGAAGACGAAGAAGAGGAAGAATTGGAGCCGGTTGTGGGGCAGAGAGACACAGAGTGAGAGAGCAAATGAGCGAGAGAGTTGTGTGCGCGCAAGCAAATAGCATAAGCTCGCCACATTTACTTCTTGTTCACGTTCGCCTGTTGCTCCGTTTACGTGCGTGTGTCTGACTCTATACACATCAACCAATCAAGTATAATTTTTATTTTTGTTTATTTACTATTTTTATTTCATTATTGTTTTATCGATTTCCAATAAATTATTATCAATTTGTGTATGATAAATATTTTAATGTTTTATTATTCAATTGATATTTTGTCCATTGCTATAGATTTATTCGTAATTGGAAATATAATTAATGGGACAGTGTGTATACAAATAAATGACAATTAATTGGAATGAATAATAAGAAAGTAGGGGTTCATTGATCAGCGCAACTAGTTGGCGTGTGAGTGATACGTGGAATTGTGTGGTCGCACTCTTGGGTGCCACTTAAGAAAATCCTTTTTTTTTTTTATTTACTACTTTTTATATTGAAGTGTGTTGGATACTACAAGAGCTCACTTCGTGTCAAGTGAAGTGAAGTATAAGAACAACCACACACACACACACACACGGAATTTGGCTGTGTGGTCTATGAAATAGGTGAAATTGAATATACAATGACTGCCGCGTGTGCCGACGAGGCAATTTTATACGATGAGAAAATGGTGAAGAATTCAACATCATCATTATCAAATTCAATATTGTATTCGAGTTCAATGAATATTGAAAAAGCTACACGTGATGATAGCAAAACACCCAATCGCGAATGTATACAATTAAATCACGTTAAAAATGATACAACGTTAATTAAAACAGAATCATGTTCAAGACAGCTGGAAATATATTTGGAATCTCGTGGGCTTGTTCATACGTGGGATGATCATGAGTACACGTGCAATGGGGAGGTGGCAAGCGCGGCGTCATCAAGCAGCTTGGAGAGTCACGAATTGATTAGTGATGCGAATTCATCATCCGGATATAACTCATCTGGTATTGACTGTACTATGAAATGTAAACGCGACTCAGATTCACTTTCAGCATCAAGTCGTAGTGATTGCGGTGAATTAAATTGTCAAACATCGCAAATAAATAATATTGAACGTATGAATTATTCTCCAAATGCATTGAAAATAAATTTGGATGAATTGGAACAATCAATGGATGAAATAATGAGAATTAAATCCAAATGTGTTGTGGCAGGAGATAGAATTGGAGTGGCGGTGGGTGGCGGCGATGAGTTGGATGTAACAGAAGTGGATAAGGTGGTAGAGGAAGTTAATGAGATTTATGAGCAGGATGAGAGAATGAATTTCTATGAGGCGGTGAGAATGGGTAATGCGGAGCGTGTTGCAAAACTTGTAGCCGCTGGATTCATTCAGGATCTTGATGAGCCTGACTGGAATGTGTCTGGCGATCCGCCACTTCTTGTCGCCGCGACAAATCACTCGTTGCCAGTACTCGGGTAGGAATGCAATTACCAAAATAATATTTTTATAAATATACATATTTTAATATTTATTATTATTTTTTGTTTTCTTTTTTTCTTTTGGCAGGGTGCTGTTGTCTAGTGGCTGCGATCCAGGGGTGCGTTCACCCCGCGGAGAAACTGCATTACACCGTGCATTATTAAATGGTGGACCGGGCAATGTATTGAAATTTATCGATGAATTACTTAAATATGGATGCTCACCTGGTGTTAAAGAGGCCGGCGGTGGATTAACGGCGCTTCATATTCTCGCACGACAATTGTCACACGCGCAATCATCCCGAAGTCACCACAATCATTGCGATTTAAATGATGCACTCGAAACATTATCGATTCTCGCTAATGCTGGTGGTGTCAACGATAAAGATCATCAAGGACGCAGCGCTCTTCATATTCTTGCCTCATCGACAATATTTGGTAAATTTATTTGTGTATATTGTTGTTGGATATTTTGCCAATTTTTATTTATTAAATGGTTTTTTGATAATTTTATAGATAATAATCAGAAATCGGGTATTGAAGCAATTGTGAAAATACTTTTGGATGCTGGCGCTGATCCAACGTTGACAAATGATCGTGGTGAAACGGCATTGCACGAATCACTTGAATGTGGTGCATTAAATACAGCTATTTTATTAATGCCACATACGCCAATAGGAATTGTCTCGCGTTATGGTGAAACGCCTTTGCATGTTGCCGCGCGTAAAAATTATATTGAAATAGTTGGTAAATTATTGGCGAATGGTGAAAATCCAGCGATTCAAGATGTCGGTGGTAATACACCGTTACATTTGGCATCAGCGCGTGGCTTTCATCAAATAGTATCGCATATTGTTACATCGCCACTTGCACAATTGGAAAAATTAAATGACGAAGGTCTCACAGCACTGCAAGTCGCGGCTGAAAGTGGTTTTGTTATGGCTGTTAGATTATTATTGAAGGCTGGTGCTGATCCGAGTTTGATGGCTAATTGTACAACTCTTCATCATCGTCATCCAGATATATTTACAATTATTGATCACGAATTGACAAGACGCCGTCAACTTGCGACATAATACAAATAAATTAACAAATCTTTTCTTTTCTCATCTATTTTTTTTACTTTTTTTTTCTGTATCTGTGTTCATTTGCAAATATTTACAAATCCAATTATTGGTTTTATTGTTACAAATCTATACTTTTTCTATTTTTCATTTTTTTATTGAGAATATATGGTTTTTTTTATTGTGATATGAATAATTTTAAATTTATTAGTACATATATAATATTGGCAAAGCAAAAAATATATATTTATATACATTTAAAATAATTGCAATTCATTTTTGTACGAATTTTGTAAAATAAAATGTGCAGTAAGATTTTTCTTTTTGGATCGAATAAAACCACAAACACAAAACATTTTTATTTGAATATATCGTATATTTAATATGTATATTGAATGGAATCGATATAATACACAAATGAACGAAATTATATTTTTATCTTTGGTTGGCTATGTACAATTTATGTTGTATAAAATAATTGTTTATTATTCTACAATATTTATATATATATATATGTATATATATATATCCTTTTTTTCTTTTTTGCTTTTATTTGTTTATTATTAAAATACGACTGGACAAATCTATTTGTGGCATCATCATGATTTTAAAACGATTACATTTACTCACGATGAAGGCTTGATTTGTTTATTTATTTTTTTTGTTTTTTTTTTTCCAATCTCTACGGTCATTAACTTTTTTTTTTGTCTTTTACAATTTTATATATTTTTATATAATCAATCATTTTATTCAGCTACACTATTTATACTTGTGTGCAATAATTAACAATTCCATCATGAATTCAATTCTTAATCCCTTCGATATTCACTGCAATAAATTCAAATCCATCGACTCAATCACTTATTACTTTATTTTACTGCTCTTTAATTCGTTTTTCAATAAATCGGAAGAGGTTCATTTTTTTTCTCATAGAAAAATAAAACTTTTTCCGTTATAAATTTTTGTTTAAAACTCTACCATTTAAAATGTAGATACTAAATTTTTTACGATACACGATCTATTGATGTGTTGGGTTTAATGTTTTTCTTTTTCATGTATAAACAACCGATGATTTCATTATTAGATTTCGTAATACATATTCTTAAGAATATGTATATGTATATTTAATAATGTTAATATATATATATATATATTTTTTTTTAATCGGAGCATAACATTCGTGGCAAATGACGTTTCACAGCCATTGGATACGGTTACTGCATATTCTGCAGTGTTGCCCAATACAAAATACATTGCGCCACACATATATACAAATTCTTATAGGTCTATCGCACGACATTGCACTTGACGTTGCACATTTTACTTTATATATGTATAGATATATATACTAGATATTTTTTGTGCTCTATATCTCTATGTCTTAAACGATAAGATATTCTTTCAAACACTGTCTCTCTACTTCAATCTAAATTTTTTACAATAAAATTTTTAATTATTTATTTCAAAATGGCTTTGTAGTATAAAAAAAGAAATGATGTGATACATGTTTTGTTTTATTTTCTCTATGCGTCGTTCTTGGGACATAAAACGTATTAAACAACTTCACCCGGTCGCAAGATAGAGATATAGAGAGAGAAAGAGAGCGATTCGTGTTAATTTGTTGTGACATAATACTGTCATTTTTTGTGTGACACACGCAAAAATGTCATTAACACTTCTGCAGTTTTGTTATTTGTCTGTGCGTGAGTGAATTGTATTTTTTTTATTTTTTCATAATGAATTATAATTATTTCATTTTAATATTTTTTCTTTCTTTTCTTTGCATCTCGTTTAAATTCTAATCATGATTCTTTTCATACAAAAATTCAGTTCGATATTGTATTCATTGTCTATTTTTAAAATGTCACCATCTGCTATTATCAATTTAATAACTGGAGCAATTTATCTATGTGTATTATTTATTTTTTTTTTTTCTCATTATAACTTTTACTTTGTTATGTTTCACATTATTGTTGTGGTATCTCGGTACTTTTATATCTTCCAGCTGAATATTTTTATTTTCTCCCATATTTTATACTATACTTTTCAATTATTCAACGTCCTTTTGGCACACGGACAAATACGTCAAAACGGAAGGGTATATTTATTTATAACCTCAACGATTTACTATTTTTTTTCTTTTCTTTTCTATTTTGTTCTGTATACTCCCGTCAAAACGCTCTATTTCACAACATTAATTCTTTCGTCAAATGAATTCTTGTATAATTCTCAACATCCTCAATAAATCCTTAATCATTCGTTAAAATTTTTTTTTTCTATATTAAATTCTGTTTGAAACATTTCAACATATTTTTACCCTCAAACTTTGTTTTTTTTTGTTCTCTCACTCAAAATTATCGCGCCATTCACAGAGATAATTAACAATTAAACTTGCAACTATATTACTCATGGCGATAATTCTTAGTCAACCAAGTCACATTATGCTCATTTATCTTAATTCATAAATACATACACACATGCACACGCATATATAGGCCCTTGCATTGTATATTTGTTTTTGTATATAATTAATTAATTAGTTAATCGTACATTCATCGAATGGGATTCGAGAGACTGCCATATATCTGATTACATAAATTATTTACTACAGGCACATATTTGTATTTTTTTCTTTTCATTTAACAATATTGAAACGCGAATGAAACTTTTTTTTCTATTCTCTCATCACAATTCTCACCAATATCATTAGACACACACACATATTTATGTTTCACATTATATCTGGCTGAATAATTATTTCGACCTTTCTTTTTTTTTTTTTAAGCCGGCGTATTTTATAATTTCATTGTGTTACAACTCCAACAATTTTTCTCTATCACATTTACTGAATAAATAATTCCCATGTCATGAGATCTCTTTTATTATTTTCATTTCTTCTATATTAATTGTGCATGGGGCATAAAAATACCCGCGTATTTAATATCGATTCGTTGAATATCGAGGAATTTTGTTTTTGTCTTTATATTACTACCACTCTGTCAAGTGTATTTATAAATGATAATAAAAAAGGAACAAAAAGAAAAACTTGATAAACTAAATGCCACACTTGTTCTTGATTTTGTGTGTTTAAAAACAAATAATTAATTATATATATTTGATAAATGAGTCACTCACTAATAGATGAACTCTGTCTCGATGGTGTTGTTAAATCATTGATAGTTGAATTGTGTCGTGTTTTCCTCGATCCCTCATTGTCATTAACAACATTGGGATTAACTGAATGTGACAGCGCAGCAGTTTTATTAAAATCAATTGTTGCATAGCCTTTTTGCGGTTTGTTCGGTGAATCGGGTGGCGATGGTATAGCATTTGCTCCATCCTGTTGTGTCAATACACCAGCACTTTTTTTATCAAGATCCAACACAGCATAATTAACTTCTCTTATTGATTCGATAATTGGTGGAGTTGTTGGCGTTAATTGTGTTAATTTATCGGAATTATTAGATATTGCCGATATTTTATTGCGTAAATTTTCCATTTCTTTTGGCTCTAAATTTGCATATGAGTGACGCGCACTGTCATCCCAATCATTTGGTATTGACGGCATTGTTATTGATACACGTGCTCGCAATGTATTTGAACATTCAACTAAATTATCTTGGCCCGGATGTATATTCATATAAGCGTGGCCGGAATTATCGGCATCGCTCAAATCATCTTTCAATGGGGTTGATATTGAAATGCTGTGTGATGGCGAAAGTGGACTTGCTATATCGGTATTTATTTCCACATTCATATATGACGCCATTGACAGTGGTGGAGGTCTATTAGAATCATGGATATCATGATTGGATTGTAACATTGCTTCGCGCGTAAAATTATTCGACGTTGTGCTACTTATCGTGCACGATCTGCAAAATAAACGGGCAACAAATGTGTAAATTGATTCATCATTAACCAGAAGAAGAATAAATGAAATTATTTCATGCCATTGCAATTTCGAATTTTGTACCTTTGCATTATTCTACGATGACTTTTATTATTGTTATGTTCCATTTCTAAATTCATACTCGTTAACACTTCATCATTTACGTAAAGTGCGGACGGATGTGGCTGTGGAATTGGCGGTGGTGGTGGTAACACTATTGGCGGTGGTGATGGTGAACTTATTATTGTACCTTGTGGCGATATTGGGCCACTGCTGCTACCAACACTGCTCAATCTGCCAATACCATTTTGTTGATTGTGAGAAAATCGTGTTGCCATACGACCATTTGAGTGTAATGGTGTTGGATCAAGATAATTTGGCTCCATTGGTATTGTCATACGTGTTATCATTGGACCGGAATGTGATGGTATTGTAAGATCACGTGATATTGCATCGTCACCGCTATTATTACGAACCTACGATGCACAAAAGAAAAAATAATAATAATAACAGTAAATATATCCAATTAATTAATTAATTTCAATAACAATTAACTTAAAATTTATTCAAAAATTATTTCCAATTATTTACCTGAATGTTTGTTTGTACAAGATTGAATAATTGATCAGCTCTGCGACATTTAAAAGCGTAAATGCCGGGCCCAGTTGAACATCTACGTCCGGATTCAAAGCTAAATATCTCTGAATCATATCCATAACGTCTCAAACATCTCAAAGGCCATTCGACTGGCTGTTTGCCACGTTGATAAAGTACAATATCAGATTCAGTAACTTCCAAACGTCCAGGAGTTATGAGATTACCCAAATCGTCCACATTCATCACTTGAAATATATTTGGATGGAGATCATTGATATCAGCTCGACTATTGACGCAACCCATCCTTTGTTCATCTGAAAAATAATAATAAAATAGTGTATCAAGAGAAATAAGACATACATATATATAGATAGATAGATGAATGTAATTTATTTTATTTAATATGGAATGTGTGGAGATGTGTGAGTCAAGTGTGTTGGTGGGGCGCTCGTCGCGATTAAACCACACCAATTGATTCAATTAAAGCTTTCAAACACGGTTATTACACTCACCAAATGCGACATATCCAGAGCATTATCACCAATAGACCATCAGAATTCCTTTGTCAATAACAAATGCATATATATGATATAATGTAATCCACGAATCATAAACAAATTAGTTCAAAGAATAGTAATATTCTTTCTGTTTATAGGCGTGATAGAAATAAGTGGTGGTCGTTTACAAAATTATTTTCATCCTGATGAAAAGAATGATCATACAGTTAGTATTTATTATATCATAACCTTAATGTCTTGTACAGTGCTGAGGTATATATCATTGAAATAGTTTATGATTATTTGTGCACATCACTAACATCATACCGTATGTACTTCTACCACTATAATATTAATAATAATTGTATATACATTTTGAACGTAGTTTTTTTGCAAATACACACACAATTATACAAATAATAATAGTGTTATAACATCAATTCAATGATGATAAAACATTTGGAAGCGAATTGTCATTTTTTAAAAGTCGATTGTTTGATAAAGCACACATTATTCTATTTTATATTTCGTGATGCCACACAAATGTCCAATTACTTTTTTCAGTCAAGCATGTGTGTAAGTGCGTGTGTAAGAAAATAAACTACCCCTTTTCACCGTCGACTTTTCTATATATATATGTATTGCAATGGTAGATGTGTAGCAGGGGTGGGGAGCAACAGCAGCAGCAGCTGATGATGATGATGATATGTATGTATGATAGGAAAGAGAAAGAGGATTAAAATGTGGGAGGTGATAGAGAGAAAATCGGGCAGATGTCACTGATGCCACGCGCGAAGTTTAAATAACTCTTTTTTCCTTTCTTTCGCGTTTAAAGAATTTGTGAAACATTTAATTGAATATATTTGAGAAATAATTGTATTATTATAATATAATTATATTGGTTTTCATTGATAGAGTGTAATTATGTGAAATGAGTGGATATATGGATATATGAAAATTATTTTTTTTGAATTTGGCGGTAAATTGGTACAGTGACATCTAATGGTGAAATTGGAGAGAGTCGTAACAGCTGGTTGCAGTTGTAATGCGTGTGATTCTCCGCTGTGTGTATATTACTGTTATGTTTATATGTTTACGCCGTTTATGTAAAAAAAATATGCGTGGAGAAAAAAACGGATGTATACGCGTTTATTATGGTTTTTATTAAATACATTAACAATATTTGAGTGTCATTCATATGATGTTGAAGAATAGATATACATATATATACAAAGAATTATTGAAATAATAAAAATTTGTTGGGTGAATTTTTCTCTTGCATTACGACACTCGTTCATGATTTTTTCTATTGAGTACCCCTTTTTTTTTTTTTTATTTTTCTTCCGACGAAAAAATTGACATAGACATCACAACTATATTGCAAATTGCATTTTGAATGTACAATGAATTCGGGATATTGATGAAATAAATGTAGTGGTATGTATGGATGAATTATTCAGCAGACGATACCACATGAGAAATAATCTTCGTCGTAATTTCCCCAATCCAATCAACTAAACAATGGAGTATAGTACGTCATATATTAATTTCTTTGCTTGAAAATGTGGACATGAAAACATTTTGATATCTAAAAATATAAACACATTATATAATGGATGAAATGCACATTATTATTTTTTTCAATATGACATTTAATTTTTAGATGATGCAATTGAGGATCATGTACAAATAGAAACGGTGGAACGTGTGCCAAATATTGGCAATGAAGTTGAAATTGATAATCCACCAGCATGGCAACGAGCAATGGAAGATAATATTGTTAATTTGATTAATCCACAATGGCACGGGAACAATATTCAATTGCAACAAAATCCCGTGATAGAAATAGCGAGAATAGAGAATGTGCAAGCACCAGCGTTTCAAATTGCACGAATAGCAAATGAGCCAGATGTAGAAATTGCGGAGCCACCGAGTTTTTTTGTTCCACATTATGGTGATCGTGGTAGAATTGTTTTTGAACCACCAGAAAATATTGACGATAATGCGCGGCCAGCAGAAATAATGGAAATAATTCGTAATATCGGTGATATACAAGGAGAGAATATAAATGATGAAAATGAACCAGTTAATGAAGAAGTTGGATTGGCAGCAGCAGCTCCTGTTGCTGCTGTACCGCCACCAGTCATAATAATTGATGATGAATCAAGTACAACTGGTGAAGTTCAAGATGAGCCTGACACAGAAGAGATTGAAATGGCAAAGAAAAAATTGAAATTGGATATAAAACATGACGAAAAGCCAAAATCAGATGACGAGGATGATGATTCAGATGTTGGTCGTCTTTGTCCAATTTGTATGGATTATTGGAGCAATTCGGGTGAGCATCGATTGTGCTCGCTACGCTGTGGACATTTATTCGGACACAGTTGTGTTTTAAAATGGCTTCAAGTTGCATGCAGCAGTGGCAACAGACGCTGTCCGCAATGCAATAAAAAAGCCGCGGTAAAAGACATTAGAATAATTTATGCAACGAACGTACAAGTCATTGACACAGTAGAATTGGATTTATTGAAAAAGGAATTGTTGGAAATGACATCGGAAAAAAATCGCATCGAAATGGAATTAACTAAATTTCAATTGCGTCAACGAATGTACGAGGATCAAATATCAAGTTTGACAAAAACAATAAAAGAATTGGAGAGACAAAAATCGGATACGTCAACGAGAATAAATGAAACGATATCACGTACGGTAATGAAAAAATTTCATCTTGATCGTACACTTGATATTTGTAAAGATGGTGGATGCCGTGTGCTCGATTACAATCCATGGTATGGCTGTTTAGCAGTGTCACAAAAATCTGGCAATGCATTATTCTCCGGTTATGGTGTAAAAAAAATCATGACCGACATATTTCAACCGATGCAATTTGTTTTGTTGCACAATCAAGCAATAAGAGATATTGCATTTCATCCGTTGCAACAGGCGCTTTTATTGAGCGTGAGTTTTGATAAAACTGCTAGGCTGATGGATATACAAAATAATCTTGTTGTTCATGGTTATCCAGTTGATGGTCAAGTATGGAGTTGCTGCTGGTCAGGTGATAATCCAAATATATTTCATGCCGGCACACAAAATGGTTCAATAATGCAATTTGATATTAGACAAACAGCTGGTGCTGTTGACACTCTTGAGAGTCCGGGCGATCGATCGCCCGTTGTTTCATTGGCGTCCGTCCCACCAAATTCAGCGGGTGGAATAATGCGCGGTGGATTTTTAGCTACACATTTAAATACATGTTACGCTTATGAACAATGGAATTCAGTTTATGTACCAAAGCAAATGTTTCTTGATGGTCCATTTGTCTCAATACGTTATGATGAAAAGAACAAACATGCATTGGTGTCGTCAAGACCAAACGCACGTCAACCGCATGCTCGACACGTTGTTTTATCAATTGAAAAGGGCAATGAGGAAGCAATACTGTGTAATATTGTACATACATTTCATGCTGGCAATTCACAAAAATTATTGTCACGTCCATGTCATGTAAATGTTGATAATGATACGCTCATAGCTGCTCATCAAGAATCTTCAAGTACAATTCCACTTTGGAGTATTACTAATGGACGGCAAATTCATAATATTCCTGTATCTGATCCTGTTCTTGATATGTGCTCGTTTAATGCAAATAGCAATTGCTTATTGGCAACATTGTCCGCGAAAAAACTCAGACTGTACAATTATGGACAAGTATGTTAAATAAAATTTAAAATTATGTCTCCGTGTGTGTGTGTATGTATGTATGTATGTATGTATGTATGTATGTGCGTGTGTGTGTGGGTGTGATTGTTTATGCAACGCTGAAGATTGAAAGAAAAATTAAAATGAAATATTATTATAAACGTTTTAATTCTTAATTGTACAGAGGAGGTATTAAGTATTTTGCGCAATAGATTCAACAGAAAATGTAGATATAAAGGGAGGATAAAAAAAATTATGTTATCTCGTAATTGAGCGCAATTCAACACAGTTTCATTCGCCAATGCGATTTTTATAGAATAAAGTATAATAATATCTTTATGTAGTAAATTAATCATTTAATTCTTCTTTCTTTTTTCCGTTTAGTTTTGTTCTCTTTTTTTTTTTATATGGAGCTCGTTAGATGTGGAACAATGTGACCCATGCAGAGGTAATTCTTTTTTGTACAGAAAAATAAAAATTGATATCAATAACATTTCTTTTCGTTTTTTGTTTTTTTTTTGTTTTTGTAATTACGACTGGATGGTGAGAAAAAAAAACGTAATTCTTTTTTTATTTCGATATTATTCCAGTCACAAAAAATTGTTTATTCAATCATACGTTTGAGTTATTAATTTACATTGAAAAAATGAACACTAATAATAATTGTCAATGTTGATATTTTCAATTAGATCAGTAACAATTGTTAAACGTTCCTTCAATGACATTTTTCTTATATTCTTTAGAAGAAATAGCCCGATTAGAGAAACAAAAAAAATAACAACATGAAAAATTCTAGTAAATGTCAACGAACAATTTGAAATCATTCTTCGTGAGCACAGCCACCGTTATTAATTATTAATAGATCAGACAAATACTTATTGCAACATTAAAAAGAGTTACTATAAGTTGAATCAAAACAATAAAGTTCATAATTTCTCATACGCATTTGAAAATAATTTTTATGCTTATATCATCAAAATATAAATATATTCTTCTATGGATTGTGAATGTAAATCTTATTATTTTCTTAAAATATACAATTAGGACTTTATGTTATATTTATTTTAACCATATTTATCACAACCCAACCATCAAAAAATGTACAAGTGTCTTTCAATAGTTGCATTAATAATACATCAGCAATTGGGATTCTTTATACAGATTTTATTTAAACATTGCTATGAAAAAAGAAAAATAGAATCAAAAAAACGGATAATAATAATAATAATAATAATAATAAAACGGAAATAACACAAAGCTTCCACTGTTTTATCAATATACAATTTTCATCCCGCAAACAATCGTATAAATGGGGCGAACAATAAAAAGTAGGAGGAAAACAAACATAAAAAAAAATTATCTAATGCCCAATTATTTATTAATAATCTAATAAACAAAACGTAAATTGGTAATTTCAATTTTTGTATTTAATTCGTGTCATTATTTTCATCATTTATTTTGTTTAATCTCCATGCCTATGATACAATATTTAACTGGTCATTTTATTTTCAAAATGATCATTCAATTTAAAACAAATATATTTAAATGTTTTCTATTAAATTGATTTGAGGTTATGATATTATTCTTCCATTTCAATTATAATTTGCCAAATTGGTAAACGGGAGTATTTCTATTTTTCAATGATGTTGGACGAATGACGAAACAAATTAAAAAGTAAATCCTCTAAGTAAATTTACTCATTCGATATCACTCAAAGTATATGAATGTATACATATGTATGAATGCTCCAAGAACTTATTATTTTATTTTTTTTTTCTTTTCAAACATGTGTATGTGTATGTGTATGTGTGTGTGTGTTTTTTTATGCAAGTTTATATGTATATAATCATGTCTATTTAACGGGAAGTAAAGATAAACATTTTGTTGGCAATCACTAACTAAATAGTTGTTCAGTGGCACGTTCCAAATCCCAATTATACGATGAAAGCGCTACTCTAGCGTTGTGCTCCTCAATTCCCATATCCGTTAATCGTCTGATTTTATCATTCAATTCTGGCATTTTAGCTGGTCCTAAAACCAAAAAAAAAAAAAAAATTCCAAAATCATTTATTATTACATGAAAAATCAGGGTCTATTAAATGAACGGCATTAAAAAGTGATTAATTTTCTAAATATAAATATAAATGAATGTAGAATTAATTACCGCCGGCATACACCGACGTCCAATGTTTGGCAGTTTGACGAAACATCTCTGGATGTTCTTTATATTGTTTAGCAACTACTGCATCCTGAGGATCATCCGGCTCTGCGGCGGAGAGCAATGCCTGCAGAGATAGTAGTACGGTACGTAAAGTCATAGCTGCTGCCCTTATGTATAAAAAGAAACATTACCAATTAGATTATATATGTGTATGTAATTTAATCTAATATTTTCATCAGTTTGCTAATTAATTGAAATAGATAAATGTACCATTGGTCTTTCAGGATATCCAAACAAATAGCGCCGGTGACTGATGAAATATTTGGATGCCATATCTTGGTGATAAATCGCACCTGAAATAAATTTTATCATTTTAATTGATGCCGTGTAATTTGTTTCATTGAATTTTTTTTTTCAATTTTAACTTACCTTTGGTGGATTGAATGGATATGTTTCTGGTACTTTTATCTCTAGCACAAAATTACCACCCTCGTATGGTGTATCTGGTGGTCCTGCTATTTCACCTTTGAGTTCAGTAAAGCTATCGTTTACCAATTCAACTCTAATAGCGCATTTAGCTACCTGAAATTTCAATTGAGAAACGAATAAAATGTGAAATTTTTATAATTAAGAACAATTACCATGTGATTGTATTAATTGATTGATAAACTACATGGAAAATTATGCGACGCTTATGGTGAATAGAAAAAATAAAGGAAAATGTAAATCGATAAATGATGTAATATTTCATTGAATATGAATTTATTTTACCAATATTCATTTCTTCAATTTTTTTTTTTTTTTTTTTTTTTTTTTTTTCTTCGACTGTGAAAATTGATATCGTGACAATACACAATCATACATAACCTCTGACATTCGTGTAAGACGATAACAAAATGGTGAAACACACTACTGAATTGAACATAATCCAATTTATTAATATGTCATTGTGAGTGTCACTCTTTTAGGGCTATAGTCTGTGTGTTCTGTCATCTCCATTGAAAAAATAATGAGTTTGTGTCATACAAAGATATATTGAAGTCGTTAAAAAAAAAGAGAGAATATAAATAATAATAGTAATAATAATGGCTCAAGAGGAATCAAAACGAGGCAATAGTAACAATAATAATGATGATGATGATGATGATTGCCGACCATCAAACGGTAAAAATTACCAATTTTATTTTATAATAAAACATATGTGTCCATCATGAATTTGTATTAGACATGTTGAAATCGTATTTACACTTCGTCAAGTTAAAATTATTTATTACATTTCAACATAATAAAAATATCGCGTTCATTTAACATGTCAATATTTATCCGCCTGCATTTATTTGTTTTTCAATATGGTGAAGAACACAAAAAGAAAAAAAGAATTCAACACCAATCAACAGATGTTAAATTAACGGCTGCGAAATACAGTCTTTGGCTAGTCTGTAGTATTTTACTTTTGAGTTTGAACAGTAAAACGAAAATTTTAATCCGTACAAAATACATCTATAAAAAGTTTGTGAATATTTAATTGTGAAAATTAATCAACAACATTGAATATACGGTAAAAATTGTTATATTTAATCGAAATACAAATCGCGACTCACCTCTTCACTCTTTATAACCTCTTTGAATTCGCGTTTGATTCTCTGTGCCGCGATGTTAGCCATGTTTTTATTCCCTACCTCTCGCTCTCTCCCTCACACCCACGCACATACACACACACACTCTGTCTCTTTCTCTCTCTCTCTCTCTCTCACGCTCGCTCACTCTGCCTATCCCTCTCGCTAATTTTTTTTTAATCAGTCACCACATTGCCATTGTCGATTCTGAGTAACAAATCAAATGTTCTTAAGTGCGACACACGCGAGTGTGCCTATATACAAATAGTACAAAAGAGTCGCGAATTTTTTTTGAGATACAAAGGTTAATTTGTTGTTAGGTTGGTTGTTCAAACTCTGAATTGAAAAATCACGACGGCAACCTGTTTAGGTATATGTATATTTTATTTAGTAAATTCCAGGGTCCAATCAGCTCTGAATATTTGTCGAATAATATCACTATACACCACCGCGACCATCATCGCCACCGCCACTACCTCTATATTCGTCTTGCAGTCGCGTCGTCTGCGTCGAGGAGAAAAAAAACGCGCGATCGTATGGGAATAATACCACTACAAAACACTCACTCGCACATTTATATAATTTATTGTGTTTTTTTCAATCATGGGCGCCACATTTTATGAAGCGACACCGTGGAAAAATTGAATGTCATACATATCAAATGAATGTATACCTCCTATTATCAATTTGTTATTCGATTTATTTTTTCACTCACCACCGAATTTCGCGTATGCGCGAATTGTGAATACTTGGGGGAATAAAAAAAAAAAACAAAATGGAATATATACGTATATGATCTAAAGTCACGGCATAGTAATAATACATTTTGGCGCCAAATACAAATACATTTTTTTTTTATTTCTTTTTCTGTCACAGAGTTATTGATTAAACAATTAAAAATCAATTGAATGTATTTTAATGGTTATTATGTGTATGGGAATGTAGTGATGGTGATGGTGAACACGTGATACAATTGATCAAACAAAAAATACGTTCCACATATACACAATACAGATACAAATCTCTTTCATACACCAACACATATATATATATATATATATATTATAGGGAATTTGCGCGGTTTTTTTCTCGAATTTCAAACTTGAATTTGAATTTGTAAAGTGGCAAAATAAAATTTGCAATTGACAATAAAAGATACAGCACAAAAATAGCAATAAAATCGAAATAAATATTAAAAGAATTTGCATAAAAATACAAGCAACATTCCACTTTATTAACAGTAATTAATTCAAATACACGGCCATGCATATCAGCGGTGTATACGTAAAGGATGGTGTCACAATGAGCGACAAAACATTTTTACACTGAAATTGATTTGTTATTAATATGACGAAACTATAGCAGTGAAATGACATAGAATCATTCAAAGACACTATATACAAAGAGAACAATTGATCATTCATTCAATCAAATAAAATATATGTTGGAGTATTTAATATGGAAAAGATCTCAGTAACACGATAGAAATAAAAAGTAAAAAAAAAAAAAACATGGTATGAATTAGGGGCGGAGTTAATACAACGTTGCACGTCATATCCGGTTATAGCAAAGCCCATTCTCATTGGTCATTGTAATCAATCGTATACCTACTCTTTTGGCTCCCTTGCAGCGATGCCTGTGTCGCAGCCAGTGCGTGCCAAGAGTTTGTTACGCGTAAACTTGGAGAAATCACGGTGTGTTTTGCAAAGCAGAATGCCGAATATCAAGGTCTTCAGTGGTTCATCGCATCCGGATCTTGCCCAACGGATTGTCGACAGACTTGGCATTGACACCGGCAAGGTTGTCACAAAGAAATTCAGTAATCTCGAGACATGGTAAAATTAATATATTTTTTCATTTTAATATATTAACAAAAATGATTTAATAACAAGTCATTGGTGTCCATGTACCACCGCGTGTTCATCTATCGGCGACCCACGCTGCGTCCAATTTTTCATTTTTCATCATCACCACGTGTTCTATTATGTATATTATTTAATCAATTCACTCGATAATATTTATATGATTACGCACATCAATATATTGTTTTTTTTTTTTTTTTTTTTTAATAGATGTTATCAATTAATTCCGGACATTTTGTATATGGTGAAGTAATATTTTTAGATTAATGTGTTTTGTATAAGCACTCGTATTATTTTATTAACTGTCGTTGATGGATATTTAATTATTTTTAACGGATGAGTATATGTATTTGTGCATTTGAATTCACAATTGGAAGTTCATTCAATTGAATAATGTTAAATTTTTCAATTATATCTGCCACAATATTTATTTCAATGATACACCTTGTTTATTTATTTACTTTTTTTTTTCTTTTTTCCCCGTGTCAAACAATGTATTGCGTTTAATCACATGCGGCGAATTAAAAAACAATGTTTAAATGTCGTGCAATTGTCACGTGCAATTGACTAATCGCTTATCTATATAGATTATATTTCTCATTGTATAATAGCACGTATATATATATATATATATATATACAAATATATATACAAAATATATAAATAAATAAGCAAAAATAATTAATAAATAATATATATTTTTAGCAGTTGCTACGTTATTTTATTTTATTTTTTTTTTCTCGTCTTTCGTGCATTCAAATATATTTTCGAGTGATTTAAATGCACCAACACTTGACAAGAGTTTTAATTATTTTCCACTGACCTTGGATTCTCGTACATTGAAATTATATAGTCATTATTTATATTGATCTAATAGTTTATCCTGACATATTTATTCGATATTTTAATTGAATTTATCATTTACATTTACACTTATCGATAATTGAAGTGAAGCCAAAAAATATTTTATCATATGGATAACAAATGTGTTTAATGAATTAATTTCAGTGTGGAAATTGGAGAGTCTGTGAGGGGAGAGGATGTTTATATCGTACAGAGTGGTAGTGGTGAGGTGAATGATAATCTTATGGAGCTATTGATTATGATCAATGCGTGTAAAATTGCATCGGCATCAAGAGTTACTGCTGTTATACCGTGTTTTCCATATGCGAGACAGGACAAGAAGGACAAGGTAGGAAACAAGAAGGTGCATTCATTTATTATTATTTTATTTTTTCATTTCTATTTCATTTAATGTATCATTATTGGTGTAATTCCATTATTATTTAATGCAAAATTAAGTGTCTCTATATGTTTATTGTATTTATTTACGCAAGTGTATCGTCATTTTATTTTTTTCTCTCTTCCAAATTTGTTTTGTAACTATTTTTTTATTTATTTTTTTTTCCATTCATATTTTATTTGGTATTGAAATCAAAATTATTAACTATTGAACGTGTATTATTTTCATACAACATGAAAATATATTATTGTGGAATATATTTAGGACGAATAGCAGACCAGGATATTAAAACAGTTGTTTGTAACTAATATATATTTACAGAAAAGCAAACGTTTATTTTTTTTATTTTTTTCCGCCACGTCTTTTATTTTGTCGACGAATATACAATTTGTGTTACCATGCAGCAGGGCTCCATCAACAAACAATAGTCAGAGGAATGATATGACAATGGCGTTAATGCGCAAAAGAAAAATAAATATATATATAAAAAATTGGAATTATTGGTGACGGTGGCGATTACTAATTTGATTTTTTTTTTCCATTTGCGTGTATATTATGTTATTTTTGTTTTATACAGTACAAAGTTGATTGTTTTTTTTTTCTTTTTTGTGTGGTGTATTCACAGGGAGGTGATGGTTTGGACAAGACGATTGTCATGAAGTCGAACGAATGGAAATTCAGGGTAACTTCTTGGCGTTAAATTATTTAAAACAAAATAATAAATAATGAACAAATCCAAAAACAATATATACATTATTATATTTATTTATATGTATGTATATTCATATATGCTTTGATGAGTTCGTATGAATGGAAAGAGATTGGGAAAGGACAGTACACACATTTAGGTGTTGTATATTATTATTCAGTAAAAATATTCTTAAATTAATCACGGCGTGCACAGGTGTCGTATCCACTTCATTTTTCTCACTTGCATAATCATTATTATTTGTATTGTTATTCATTTACTTATTTATTTATTTATTTATTAATGAAATGGCTTTTAGTAGTTTTCATATTTAAGGGCGATTTTTTCAAGGTCAACTTTAACAACAAACACAATCACAACATTGGGAAATTTTTATTATTACATTAAACATTTGGACAATTATTCATATTTCTCGTTAACTATTTAATTTATAGGCAATTCAACATTAATTTAATATGGATTATTGTTGTTATACATAATTGGAGTTGTTGCATGTATTAAATTTACTCGATGATGCGAAATTCAATGAGCACTCGTCAGTGAATGCATTTAATTTTTATTTAGGAGAGAGCTAGAGAATGGAAAAAAAATGAAATATTTCAAAAAAAGATTTTTTGTTTGCTACTTTTTCTTTTTCTTTTTTTTTTTTCTGGTTTCGTGGTCACGTTGAATATCATAAATATATTGTTATATACTTATATGCTTGACAAGATAATTATTTAATGGGTTTATTATGAAATATGACGATTATATCAATTCACACAATAATATGCAAAAATTCAACATAAATTAATCCGTAAATATTTAAATGGTGAATTGTTTAATAATTATTTTTGTTACATCATTCATATAGACAGATATGCATATGTACACTTATTCTCATGCGGTGTTGCTGAAATGTACATGTATATAATCGGTTGTTTAAATTTATGTGTTTTTCAAATGATGATAATGATTGTTTTTAGTTGAAACTTTTTTATTTAGACCCCCCTGGTCATATCTTTGAATAATAATATTGCGGGGGTTATCATGCATTGCGATAGATGCACAATATTGCAAAGTATTTTCTTATCAACATATATATATATATATATATATCGTTGACCTCTTAAGAAATTTATTATTCCTCATTTATTCATGATTCTTTTCGCAATTTTTGTACTTATCCTACATGACCTCATTTTATCTCTCGCTAATGTGTAAATTTAATTTGAAAATGTTTTCATATATGTTTACTTCATTTGTATACACAAAATCGAAAACAAAAAAAAAGTAAATGTGTGCGAAACGCGTTATATTTTTTTTTGAAAATGAAATATGTCTGAATAGTTGCGTGATTTTCAGGATTTTGTGCCCGACCTGACGACAGTGAGTATACGTCCAACAAACACAAGAGAATATAAAAAATAAATCTCAATTAAATTACGAATTCAAAACAATAGTTGAATGAAAAAAAGAAAAAAAAAAGATTAATTAATAATATGAGACGTGACGAGACAGAGAAAGAGAGATACCAGAGCGCTAGCGATTTCCGAGTGAAGCGTTTGTAATTTACATAACTGTATTTTTTTACTTCACTTTTTTTTTGTTTTTGTTTCAAATTTGCAATCTTTTTCGTTAATACACTGTTTTATTTTTCTTTTTTTCTATTTCGTCCAATAATTTATCCGTAGGACTAACACAAAAATTGAATAATCTCTCATTTTTTTTTTTTTTTTCTTAATGTAATCATTTTTGTTAATTGATTTGGCTGCAAAGCAGAGAGAGACAGAGAGCCATTATTTTTCCCGTCTTTTATGATTTCCTTTTTTTTTTTTCTCCAAAGAATGACGTTAATTTAATTACTTTATTTTGCAGTTGAATTAAACCCACACCCACACAAACATACAAATATGAAGTAATTTATTTGAACTGAGGGCAAAATATTAATACGATAGCGTATTAAATTGCAACATTCTTGCATCAATATTATTTTTTTTTATTAATTATTTTTTTTTTCTTTGTCATGCGCCCTGGGGTTATGAAAAACAATTATATGATGGGTACTAACAAACACGTGATGCCGCTTAATTATTATTAGATTACAGAATTTGGTTGATAATTGACTGTAAATTGTCTACATATTTTTGTGTTGTTTAATATGACAATTGTGAAAAACACATCAATTAATATTCATACTGTTTGCCATCACGATGATTTTTCGTTTTACCTCCTTTCCGTTATGTTTGAATGAAAATAATATAACTCAACCATTAATCCAATTCATTCCGCTTATTACGTGACGTTGTAGCATACATCTTTTTATTCCATAATAGTCTGTCAGATGAATGATTACAATTAGCAGTTCGTGTACAAATGCATTTGGAAGAAAAGCCATTTTTCATTCAATCAAATATTTATTCTGTCTCATAAATAATTTATTTGTCAATTGATTCGTCTTCCAGATGCATTTTACCAATCGTTAATATTATTTTTATTTTTTTTTCTTCCATTCATAACTTTAGTGATTATTTGCTTTTACTTACAGTACCCGTCGAGTCTAACCGGGGTGCATTTGCAACACGTCTTTTCCTTCTTATTTTATTCTACTCTTGTTCTTCATATTTTTGTTTTCGATTTCTTTAAATCTTCACTCCGTTTACTTTGATCACACATGCAAGTCTTTTTTAAAAATATATATATATATATATATATATATATTTATAATACCTTTTTTTTTATTTTTCTTTTTGTTTTGGCCATTGTATTTATATTTTGTCCTCCCCAACGAGGCATTTTATACATTTAAACAAAAATATTATAATATTAAAAAAATATAAATGAATAATATAATGAAAATGATAAAAAAAAGTAATTTTTTTATTTGGAGGAAAACAAATTGAATTATTTTTTAAATTTATTCATGGCGACGAATTAGGTCAAAATTAACAGGAGTTATTACTTTTTTTTTTTAAATTACAGGAGAATACCCGTTGCAAATGGACTTAATGACGGGGGAAGTTTTGTGCAAAAAATATACTCACGAGTGTATTATTTATATGAATATATGAATGGTATTTTACAGAGTCGTGCGCCAATATCAGCAAAACTTGTTGCAAATATGCTATCAGTAGCAGGAGCTGATCACATCATAACAATGGATCTGCATGCGAGTCAAATTCAAGGATTCTTTGATATTCCCGTTGACAATTTGTTTGCTGAGCCGGCTGTTCTAAAATGGATTCAAGAGAATATTGCTGAGTGGAGAAATAGCATTATTGTTTCACCCGATGCTGGCGGTGCAAAGCGGTAATTTTCTACAAATAATTAATTCACTTTCCAATTACTTTCTTGTTAATACAATTATTATTTTTTTTCTTTCTATTAGTGTAACATCCATTGCAGATCGTCTCAATGTAGAATTTGCGTTGATCCACAAAGAGAGAAAAAAGGCAAATGAAGTGGCGAGTATGGTGTTGGTTGGTGATGTTAAAGATCGTGTTGCAATTCTTGTTGATGATATGGCTGATACATGCGGGACAATTTGCCATGCAGCAGAAAAATTGCTTGAAGCAGGCGCAACAAAAGTCTACGCTATTTTGACTCATGGAATATTTAGTGGTCCAGCTATTAGTAGAATTAATAATGCGTGCTTTGAAGCAGTAGTTGTTACTAACACCATACCACAAGATGGACACATGAAGGATTGTGCAAAAATTCAGGTAAGAAATGCCGGAGAATATTATGAAAATTATCAATATTAAATTTATTTTCATAAAACATTTTTGTAATATCTCTTCGGATTAATATTTTTATTTCAGTGCATTGACGTCTCTATGATGTTTGCCGAAGCTGTGAGAAGAACTCACAATGGCGAATCTGTCTCGTACCTGTTTTCCAACGTACCCTATTAAGTTTGGCAAAGTTTTTTTTTTCTTATTATATACATATATATATATATGTTTGTTTGACAAATTTTTTTTTAGCACGAGCAAACTCAAATCAATTCGCGGTATTGAATTTGCGTGAAAGAGATATTTGATAAAACGATTATTGACAAAACAAAGGGGAGAAAAAAAAGTTTTTTGTCCGTTTGATGGAAATATGTTATCTCAGAGTAATGAATAATTGCCTTAAATAGTTTTTACAGAGACTTCATCGATTGAATTGCTTTCAAACGTCCACCCATTTCATATATTTCTCTCTCTCTTTTTTCTATTTCTTTTCTTCTTCTTCTGCCCTTCTGTCCTAAACTTATTGTCATCGTTCGTGACGTTTTCAATCAATTCACATTGACTTTGCGTTATTCACTCTATTATTATCATATTTTTGTTTCTCATTTTATTATTTTTAGAATATAAATTGAAGTTTCGCGGAATTCATGGCCAGCGATCTGGCATCGTATAATGACTCACGATCACGGCGAAATATTATACAAACATAACATAATAAGCGGAACAATGAAACAGAAGAAAATTAATTAAAATTGCATATAAACTTAATTTTTTTTATTTTACTTTTTTTTTGTATAATAAATTTTGTGCGATAAGACAGGTATAGACAATTGCCATAATAATGTGATGGAATTATTTACGAATATATTTTTTTTTTATTCTTCGTTAATATACATGAATTAATATGTAATTAATCTGAGCCGGAATGAGGCCAACAAAGTTCAGATCATTGTTTGAAATAAGAAAATTGAATTATATATAGTGATATAAAAAGTTTAAAACAAAGTAAAACAGCCAATTCTTCCCCTCTTCTATATGTAGATTTTCAATGGATACAAATTTATTTTTGTCTAATTCTCCAAAGTCGTAAATGAAGAGCAACATTTTCACATGTGAATTAGTTGACAACACTCCATGTAATTTTTAGGCGAGAATCTTTGAAACATTGAATAGAAGAAAAAAAATTTTTTTACTATATCAATTTATGGGTAAAGTAAAATGCAAGAGAATGAACATAAATAGATAAAATTGATTATTGAGTAGACGCAATTGAGACAACAAATGTATACATTCACCAAATACATAAATTGCGATATTTCGATGTAAAATTAAATTGAAGAACTAATAATGAAAATGTTTCCCCAATTAATTTTATTATTACATAGAATAAAGTACAAACACAAAATGCATAAGCATTTTGAAACAAGGGTCTGATGAGATTGAAAAAAATTGTATTGTTTACCACAATTTCCTTTTCTACTTAATCCCCCATTTCAATTCAACCCGCCGATTAATTTACCAAATTGAAACGAAATGAAAAAAATGATAGTTTAAAAATTATACGGAAAATTGATCAAAAAATTAATATTTTTATTTTTCTGATTTTATTTTAGAGCAGACAACTTGAAGAAAAGTTATCTGAAATACATTGTTTGAATATAATTTCAAATTTGTAATTAATTGTTTACATTTACAAATCCCGCAATCTAATATTATATTTATTAATTATGCGAAAAATTATTAATTTACATCAGGTACAAAAAATAAAAAACTACAAATACATTTTCATATATCAAAGCGTATTTTTGTTTATTTAATTTGAATTATATCTCGTCAAACTTGTGAAGTAAATGATATACTTAAAATTACCTCCATTGACATTGTTTTTTTCGTAATTTTTATTGGCTGTTTATTATTTTCTATCAAACAAAGCTCGCATACAAAATCCTACCACATTTAAATGCACTCACTCCCATTTTTTGTTTATTCATCTTCTAAACCGTCCTTCATACAGCGATTTTCTACGAATTACAATCTAAATTTGTGCATAAAAAATTGTCACTCTTGAAAAACATAAAATAACATTCTAAAAAGCATCAAAAGCATTTATCACAATAAATGCAACTCAGTACGTAAGTATAAACAGCCACATGACTCATATTTTATTTTTCATTATCCCCTGCTGATTTAATTCGCTCCACCATACTAATCTTCCTCAGCATCATCTAATGTTTACCCTGTGTTGTTAGAAATTCAAATTCAGATTAATAGTCAATCCAAGTCTTGCGCAGCCTTGTCAACTCCTGGTGGTAATGTAATATCAAAAACAATTGGCGGATTGCTTGGCAAATAATTCAGATCACACGTTGAAGCATTTATATAAATAATTTTACCATCTGATGAAATACCATAACCTGATACACAAACAATAATCATTAAATCAATTGCACATCACAACATTAAACTAGGAATAAATGTGAATATTTACCTTCGTGTATATGACCAAATATGTGATACTTTGGTTGAATACGCTTCTGCACTGTTGTAAGTAACTCTACACATCCAGCTCGCACTCCACTGCAACAGAGATCACCATGTCCAATTGGCGGAGTATGCGTGACTAAAATATCAGTGTCCGACGGTATCAATTCCCATTTGGATAAACATTCTTTACCTCGCGGCACATTAAATGCCCATTTACAAAATTCCGGTTGCCTGAAATCAAACGCACAGTATAAAAATAATTAACACTAAATATCTTTGCCCTTCAAATTAACTCAATTTTATTTTCTTACCATGGTGTGCCGTATATTTTAATTCCATACAAGACTATCGCTGAGTCTTCTAAATAAATACAGTTTGTTAAGTAATCCTTTATGTTTGTTGTTTTAATTGCTTCAGCTAAAGTGTCTTTTGACATTCCTAATGTTGGAATATTATCTAAAATACTAGTCCCCATATGTTTCTGTCGATCACCACTACTGTGAGTTGTGAATGGATGGGTGAATGTTCGATCAAAACTTAATTCATGATTGCCAGCTATCACAATTTTGTGTTTGTGCGGAAGATTACCTGAAAAAACCATTTTTATTTTGTTTCTATCTATATATGGTTATTCAATGTATAGCAATTGAATAAAATATTTACCAATCCAATTATTGAATTCTATAACTTCCTGCAGGCTTCCGCATTTCGTAAAGTCACCGGCATGAATGAAAATATCACCAAGTGGAATATCAAACTTAATAAGTGGAGTTAATGAGTGAGTATCACTCATACAAATAACCCGAAGCTGTTTCAACGAAAGAAACTTGTAAACAAACACTTCGACATGTATTTACATTATTTTTTTATTTAAGATGAATAATACCTTGTTGCTTGGTGCTTCTGTTGCGGGGGGCTTGGCATTTATTTTTATATTTTTTTGATGTTGTGATAATTCCTGCCACGCCGCTGTGGGATTACTTGTAAGTGGATGCACTTCAATTTCCATTTTGTTTAAGATATCATCGCAATTTCAATGTAACAATAGTTTATAAATGTATTTTACTTCACCGTTATGTGTTTCGTACAGTACCATATGACAGTCAGTCTAACCTCACTTTTCACCACAACTGCATGAATTAATAATTGTTTATATTACAATGTTAAAATGTAGTATTCACTAATGTCTATTGTTCAAATATCACATTAAAATGATTATCGTAACACGAATTCTTCTTTAAAAGTGTCAATTATAAAAAAATATATGAACATTATAGAATTGCCGCGACAGTCCTCGCTACTATCATTAACGTCAGTAATTGCATGATGCAAATTGTACATTACATATATGTTTATATTATTGATTTCTATTGAATACTGCAAGCTGATTATAAGAGTAATTTACTATCATATTGAATAACTGAATATAAAAAAAAATACAAAATGAATTGCCTTGAAATATCCATTTAGAAACATTAATTTTAATAATATAGTTTACATGTATAACATTTTTATAATTCGAAATTACGCGGGGTTTCATCAATCAGTTGCCATAGGTTTGACAGTAAACCAACTGTACTCACTGTTTTTCCATCAATGTTACATCTCTGCCACAAAGAATGATCGCGACGATAATGTAGAATTCCCTATAATCTGATGGTAATTTTACGTGTTGCTTGGAGTCGGTAAAAGAGTGCTACATAGAAACATAAATAGCTTGTTATAAAAAAATACAAATCAATTGACAAATATTGATGTCACTACTCTACTAAAATAGTAGAATATTTTATTACCATTATAAAATTGAAAATATATTTTGGTTCACTTATATTTTTTGCATTATCTAAATACGTTTTTAGCGAGAGTTTTGCTGTTATCGCTGAACTGGCAATTAAAAAAACCTATCGACTTTAGAACAAAGCTGTTTCAAACATGGCAGAAATTGAGAATTCCTACTTTTAAATACATTTTTCAGGGAAAATATCTTTAGATCCTCGTTATATACCTGCTGCCACTAAAGCTCCTTTGCAAAAATCCTTTATACGAATTTTTCCGGCTAGTCCAAAGTTTTCTCCACGAAATTAACCTGATGACTGTCTGTAATTTAATATATGTAAAATGAGTAAATGTAGGAATCTCTACGGAAAAGGAAGTATATGTAAAAGTGTGTATTAAAAATAACTCTACTTATAATTCGTAATGTCCATCGATGAATCATTCGACATTAACAAAACTCCGTCACGTTTTATTATTTATCACGTATATAAAAATAGATAATATACAAAAATGCAATGAGAATCAGTACTTTTAACAACCGAGTCACTTGTTGATGCGATAATTATTTATGGTTATGGTGGCCTTCGAGATAAACAAACCGAACAACCGACAATCGCAATTCCAACAAATAATTTCAACAACAGAAAAATATATATATTCAAACATTTATAAATTTTGATAAAATAATTAGTTATTGTATAAAAAAAATGTTTCATCGATAATTAGTTTCAAATTTATAAATAAGAATGAAATAATTTGAGTGAGATTAATCCAAAGTTTTTTTATTCATTACAAGTTCACGAGATTCTTCCACTTCTTTCTCCATGGATGAAATTCCATGAAAAATTAACACTCGATATAAAATACAAATAATATGTCGAGTGACAAATTGCAAATATACATTAAATAACATTTAATATTTTCAATTTTGGCAATTTTCTTATGGACATTGAAATGAGGACGTCTACCTCTACCTACCAATAATAAATCACTAGTTACATTAGTTATCCCTCTATCTTCGCCCTTTCACTGCATAACATCACAAAGAATGATCAAATGACGTGTGTGGATATATTTTTGGATTTTGAATATTACCGCATAGTTACATTTCATTTTGTGTATAATTGTATGTGGTTATATTGAATTATTTGGGAGTGAAAATGAATTGTTTCAGTTTATTCAAATGGATTTGTAACATATCATTCATTTATTGAGTGGTATTAATGGTAAATACATATTGCATGATATTCAGACAATGCTGTGGGGACGCGCCTAATGGGCGCCCAAACTAATTGGAAAAATGTTACATAAAATAGAAATAATAGAATATGAATATAAAAAGATAGAGATTTGCATGGATGGGGCATGATCGGGTGATTTTGTTGTCGTTTCTTCTCCATCGTAATCGTCGTAATAATCATCCCCGCCTTCGGTGTTACCATCATGCCCTTTATTGTTGTCGCCATCACTAGAGTTTGCGTTAGGCGTTGAATTTTCTATAGAAGAAATTTCTGCTGATTCAACTACTTGGTTTACGAATGTTATGTCCTTTTGGCTTTTTAAATATGTATTTATAGTTGTATTGTATCTTTGTTTTGCGTTGTATAGATACATATCTATTGTAGACTTAGAACTTCTTAACCGAACATGTACATAGCAATCTGATGATTTGGCGAAAGAAATATTCACTGGAAAATTAGAATTAATTTCATATATCTTAGATATAATTGTTCAAGTTGTCAAATACTTTGGTGATGTAATTTGTTTTCAACTTACCGGGCTCTTCGATTTTTGGGGATGTAATGTCAAGGTTTGCCAGTACACCGGACGAGGAACGGCCTTTCTTTAGCATAAATCCAGAGTCTATTTTTTTCTTAGTATCCATATCGTAAAAGGATGACTTACCTTGAAGTTTGCAGATTTTTTTTTGTTTTGGTATTGTTATATGGAATTTCCACTGTGTAAGATTGGGAAGTTTATATTGAGAACTAACCAAGTTATACGCATAAACATTCCATTCTCCTGCAAGCTGAACAACAAATGCATTACAATTTAATTTTAGTTAATATATCTGATGTCATTTATGTGTACATGTCCAGATTGAAATTTCAGCCGCACAACAACCGCAAACACAATAATCTTCATTATCATTATTACATCAAAATAATAAGTAATAAACTCGATAATTTCCATACCTCTTTAAATTTTAACTCGGTGGAAAAAATGGAGTCGTTGCTCTTGGTATTCAATACCATTACCCCAATTAATAGGATGAAGAGTACGAATTTAACAAATGCCATATTGTCTGAATGTGTGTTATATAATTAAAAAATCACTTATGAATTGAATTTATGGAGTTGAATAAAGTGACGAATAATTGAAATTGTTCAAATGGAAAAATCGCTCACGTTTATTCAAAGACTGCGATGGAAAAATTGTCATGTCGTATGATTTTGTAGCGAATTTTATACAAACAATTATCAACACTACAAATGATAAATTTTTATAACTATTTTTATTTTCACAACGTGAAAACCGGCATCTTATCTACATATACTGTGATAATTATATAACAATTGGGATGGAAAAAAAAAATTTTCTACAAATTTCCAATACATACCATTATTCTTATCCATAATTTAAAAAATCTATGAGTATGACTGCAAGCATATTGGCATTCTTGCAATTGTAGTTAACTACCCCACATTTTGTTGATTGGAATTATACCTCTTTTAATTTTCATTAATTTTCTCCAACCTGCAATTATACAAGAAAATTGAGAAAAAATCAGAATGAAAATATTTGATAATTTGGGAAATTATATTTTACATTTTCGCGGTGCAAAGAATCAAGACGAAATTAATTGTATATATATATATAATTGATGAGGGGAGAGTCCCCGATTAATCTATTAAACCTAATATTTATTATAGTTATAAACTTTTAAAAGTCTTCGTATAAAAATATGACCTGAACATCACTAAATGCGATTATGCATTTAATATTTGATAAATAATTTTTAACGCAAATCGTTAATTCAACTACATATTTTGTAGTAGTAAACTCTTCACACATTGGAATTGCCTCTAAATGTTATCATTTTGTTCACTATTTTATATTATTTAAAATTATTTTTTAAACCGTATAACGGCAACTTATTTGGAACGGGAATAATTATGTAATTGCTCGCTATAGCGCTGAATGTCGCCTACTACTACGCCACCACTCGGGAATTCACAACAACTATATACTCATGCATATAATTAATAAACAAGGTGTCGATGTGTCCAAATTCCATTGTAAATAACCAACAGCTGCAGAAAGATGGCGCGAACTCATGAATATACACACGCACATTAACACCTACGCGCAACAGTGATACGGTAATGCCCTAAGGAAAATATACAAATTGTCTATTTACGTGTATATATTTATATATATACGTGCATGTATATATATGCGCATGAATAATGGATAAATTCTTTATTGCAGTTTTTAATTTCACTAGATAACAAATTAGCTGTAAATGAATTATCTTGTCAAGGAGATACAATAATTATTTCTTGAGTGACACAAAAAAATTTTCAATCGGACTTTGTCCTCCCCCTGGTCATTACAATGTCTACCATGTAACTTTTGATTATTTGTATTTTTTCAGCACCATCTCATAGTTCTTTCACCAGCGCTGCCTTTTACACTCACGTTCTGTTGCAAACTACTGTAAAAATGTTGGCGAAGGTAATAACGCTAAATGCAATTTTATATATTATCAATTTGAGTATTTATCTATGTTCTATAAATGATTTTCATCGTGAATCATTTTGTTATTAATATTAATTTAATTTAGGCACTCAGTCGTGTTTCGAAGCAATATGTATTGAGGTCTTTCTCTGTTTCAAAAACTGCAGCGAATGGATACAATTTTGGTAATAAAATTATCTCTGTTTTTTATTTTTTGTATACATCATTGAGCTATTTTTTTTAATAGAAAATTAATTTAAATTGTTGTAGAATTGTCGGATACTCAAAAAGAAATGTTGGATACAGCGCAAAAGTTTGCGCGAGACGAAATAATTCCTGTTGCTGCTCAATACGATAAGTCTGGTGAATATCCTTGGCCCGTTATAAAAAAAGCATGGGAATTGGGACTTATGAACACTCACGTTCCGCAACATTGTGGTAACTATCAAAACATATATATATAATTATTCTGTAGTAAATTGTAAATGATACAATTATATATGAAAATAAAATTTGTGGTATTAATTGGAAATGTTGTGATAAAATAAAGGTGGATTGGAGCTGGGATGTTTCGATGGATGTTTGATAGGAGAATCACTTGGTTACGGATGCACGGGAATAACGACAGCCATCGAAACTTGCGGGCTGGCGGTATAATAATTAACAATTAATATTTAAATATACAAATGTAAAAATGATAAAAGTTATAATTTTTCAATATTCCTTTTTTTTCGTTTTGTAGCAAACGCCCGTCATCCTAGGCGGATCAAAAGAACAGCAAAAAAAATATCTCGGTAGAATGGTGGACGAGCCGATTGTTGCAGTAATTATTTCACAATTTATAACTGTTAAATTAATAAAAAAAAATAGTGAAATAATTCAAAAAGGAAAATTTTTCATACAATTCGATATTTTTAGGCGTACGGTGTAACTGAACCTGGTGCAGGCTCCGATGTTGCAGGAATAAAAACAAAAGCGGTTAAGAAAGGTAACGAATGGATAATTAATGGTACGAAAATGTGGATTACAAATGGCGGTGTTGCCAGTTGGTATTTTGTATTGGCACGAACAAATCCAGATCCAAAAGCACCAGCTAGCAAAGCTTTTACCGGATTTATCGTCGATCGTGATACCCCAGGGCTCACACCAGGACGTAAAGTAAATAAACAAGATAAATGAGTGACAATACATAATTCTACGTTTTTATTTTTCATCACGTAGTGATAAGAAAGTATTGATTTTGTGTAATTTATTGTTATTGCCCTTAGGAGATAAATATGGGACAGAGAGCTTCAAGTACGACTATGGTGACATTTGAGGACGTTCGTGTACCTGAAGAAAATGTTTTGACTGGTGAAGGTGCAGGATTCAAAATTGCAATGGGGACATTCGATAAGACACGACCTTCAGTAGCTTGTTCCGCTGTTGGTTTAGCACAAAGGGCAATGGATGAGGCAATAAAATATTCATTAGAGCGTAAAACTTTTGGTACAGCTATTGCTGATCATCAGGCAATTGCTTTTATGATTGCGGATATGGCAATTGGAATTGAAACTGCACGGTTATCATGGATGCAGGCAGCATGGGCAGCAGACAACAATCATCCGTTAGCCACTAAATTTGCAAGTATTGCCAAGTGTTATGGCGCTGATGTGGCGAATAAATGTGCCACTGATGCTGTACAAATTTTTGGTGGCGCCGGATATAATAGCGAATATCCAGTAGAAAAACTTATGCGCGATGCGAAAATCTATCAAATTTATGAAGGTACCGCGCAAATACAACGACTCATTATATCACGCTATTTGTTGAAAGGTGCTCAAGCCAAATCACATTAATTTTTTATTGTTAGATATATGCACCCTGTGCTTTTGCAATCATATACATATGATTGGAAAAAAATCGGAAAGAAAAGATATATTTTATACCGTCTTTATCACATTGAAACATTTATATGTTGTATTTTATAAAAGTGTTGGAATAATAATTGATTGATAAATTCATGTGTCGTCATTGGTTCAATAATTTGTAATTCAAATTTTACCGCCTATCATAAATTTAAAATGGCGTTGGCGATATAAACGAGAGAAAGATGGCGGAATGGAGAAAAAAAACCATCTAAGACGCTAGTCAAGTGTAATCTTCAATTGGGTACAACAATTACATCGCATCATGTCCGTGACGTGATCGTTATTGACGCCGGTATATTTGGTGGAGTCACGCGTGAAGAATTATGCAACGTAAGGTGAAAAAAACGTTCTGTAAGAGGCCGAACAGGGTATGTGACACCTGACCTACTTATTGCTGCGCCGCGAACGTTAATACAAATCTCCAACGTCTAAAATTTTTCGCGAATATTAATTAATGAACATATAATCGCACAGAATGACGATTCACTATTGAATGAAATTTAAATATATATGCATATATTTATATATACACCTATAAAAAAATTTAACCTCAAAATTACGATCACGTCAATGTTTGTCGGAATTATATACAAATCAATGTAAAAGACTTTTAATCACTTGTATATTTGCAACCATGTATAATTCAGGCCCGTATCACGTTGCCCCACATTAAATAGTATCAAAAAATATTTTTCCACGTCTGCAACGTTCAAGTTTTACCGTCCAAATTTACGTGAAAATTAACCTTAAATTGGTGAAATTACATTTTTGGATTTATGGATGAATCATAACGTTTATTTGATCTGTGTGATAATAATGCTGAGGCTTGAAATTGTCAATTGAATGTTTGGCACAGTTTATACGTATGTGTTTGTGTATATCAAAAACATTTTCCCTTTCGTTTGACCACTGACGTATCAACCGGGCGGATATAAAATCATGGCGGGAAATGTTTTATT
The DNA here is from genome assembly GCA_910591685.1 of Galerucella tenella. Lineage (NCBI taxonomy): Eukaryota > Metazoa > Arthropoda > Insecta > Coleoptera > Chrysomelidae > Galerucella > Galerucella tenella. Next base: position 79,231 of record CAJUYH010000610.1, read on the forward strand.
ACAATTAATGATTTGAAATAATATTTATAGTCAAATTGATGCATTATCATTATTAAATACATCATAATTTTCATGATAATAAACAATTAATTTAGTAATTAATTTAATACACATCTATGCACACTTTTCCATATAATTATCAATTAAAAATATAATTTTTATATTTAAATTTGTCACAAAGTCTTTTGTCGATATATAAAAAATTTCTCATTCACTGTTGCATTAAGCAAATTCATATACATCCCACTCATGCACACACACATTTAAACATATATAGTTGTGAAATGTTCCGCGATTTATCGCATCATGGAATGTCTGCAAAACTGTACGTTCATTGCGTAACAAACGATAATGTGAATTCGTAAATTTTACGTCAAAAAATTTATTCCACATGTACTAAGAGTGCTTTATTTCTTCCTATACAACTCAAAATGTCAGCTTGAGAGAGATCTTAGTGCAATTGCATACACAATAAATTTCATAAACACTGTCATCCCAATCTCAAAAGGAAAAATAAAATAAAATAAGGAAAAAAAAAAAAAAAATCAAACTCCATACAAATAAACAATAAAAACACAAGAAAATAAAAAAAGAGTATTGTCAAATAATAATCAAAATTAAAATCAAAAAATAAAACAGAAAAGACTAACAAGTGAACATAGATAATAAACAAACATTAACAATAATAATAACATAATATTATAAAAGTAGTAGACGTAGAAAAAGAATATCCAAGTTCGCGTCTGCGCGCCCGTTGGGTAAAATTATATTTTCTGGTGTGATATCATCGAAAACGCGTGTGTGTTTGTGTATGTATGCGTGTGTGTATGATACGTCCCTGGGATCCATTTGGTGCTGTCAAGAGTGTGTAGCACAACGGGCAACAACACACGCGCGACATCCCAGGGATTGTGTGCGATTATCGTCATTGGTGCGACAGAACAAGCGACAAAAGAGAAGAAACAAAAGAAATATATATATATATATATATATAACGTCGAGATAAATCGCGTGAAGAGAAGACAAGTCTCTCGTGTATGCGTTATTCACTGTCTCGTCTTTATGACTGTTGTTGTTGTTGCAGTCACTCCTTTTATTCCGCCAGTGCTGCTGTTGGTGCAGTTTCATACTTAACCTGATAGATAATACTG